>CM055110.1:8630350-8734826 GCA_029204225.1 Diphasiastrum complanatum
CCAAAGCTTTGAGGACTGACGACCCGAAGACGATGGTAAAATGTTCGTTGACTAGAGGATACCCAAATACGAAGAAGAAATGTTCGTGGACCCAGAAAAGCTCAATGGTGAAAATGAAAGATGAAGAAGACACGAAGACCGAAAGGTGGCGGATCTTCAAAGATTAGAAAAATACAAGAAGGACGTCACCCTCCATGGACAGTCTAGCTACCATTAGGACGTGCTTAATCAGCCGTTCTTGTAAGCTTAGATCAAATTAAACCTTCTTCTCTCTATCTATATAAATAGATCGACAACGAGAGAACACATTTGAACATCAATTTGATTAGATGCCAATGTGAGCTAAGCGCAGTGTTGCTAGCCTATTTCTAGAAGTCCACTAGTAAGTGAGACAAATGTATACAGTTTGTGAGAGAGATAGTGCCTCTCACACCATCGCACTGCGTGGACATGTCACACAATGCTCAAGAAATTCACTGATAATACTATGGATGTTATGCATATGATTTTCTTATCTTGAATGCTTTGATTTTTGGTTGTTATTTGTTCGTAATCAGTTGTTTACGATTCATTCCGCATCCTGATTTTATCTTGTTGAATGCTACAACACAATATAAAGTAGTTCAGTAGTGTCTGTTCATGCTCTAGAGGATTGTAGATCTATTGTAGTTGGCAGTAGACTAGCAAACCAAATCGAACTCCCATCCGGGTGTAGTCATCAATGAATGTTAAGAAGTACCTTGACCTTGAGAGCGAATCGACTTTCATCGGTCCACAGACATCCGAGTGGACAAGCTCAAGTACTTCCTTGGCTCTCCTTCCCTCATGTACAGATGGACTTCGATGTTGTTTGCCCTTCTGGCAGACTTCACAAAAGTTGGTATCGGGTCTGGATATCTTCAGACCTGTGACAATCTCCTTTATGCTCATGTCATAGAGTCTTCTCATATTCAGATGATACAGTCTTATGTGTCAGAGTTGATCTTCATTTTTTGATGCAAATAATATGCTATTAGAACTGTTGATGATCTTTGCTTGGTACATGTTAACTTCTCTAGAACCAATAGTCAACAACTTGTTCATTCTTACCTCAAGCATTCGGCATATATTGCCATCAAACAGAACTCGAATTCTAAGATCCACCATCTTTGATATAGATAGGAGGTCTCTTCTTAATGAGGGTACATAGAGTGCTCCTTGCAGCTCTGTCTATCCCGATAGTGTTCGTAGCTGTAGAGTCCCATTGATCAAGACTTTCTTGTTGCAGGTAATGTGTGAAGTTGCTCTTGAGTTGATGACTAGGTCGTAGTCTTGCTCAACATAGCTTGTTGAAGCCTCATCAAATATTGTGAAGGCTTCGTTGCTCTTGTCTACATCTTTCGATGACTCTGCAACAATGGCTTTTTTAGTCTTGTTCTTTCTTTTGGGGTTGAATCTGCACTCATATGCAGAATGCCCCTTATTCTTGCAGTGCATGCAAGGTATTGTCGGGTTGAACCAGCATCCATTGGTTGTGTGTCCCGGCTTGTGACAGTGATCATAGGAAGAAGTTTGTCGGTTGTCACTTCCTCTGCTCAAAGACTTCGCATGAGCCTTGTCGAATCTGGATTTGTTCTTGTTTTTCTTCTTTCTTTTTGTGAAAAGAGCCTTCTCCTGGTCACTACTTCCTTCTCCTTTGTCTCTCATCAGTCTCTCATCAGTGACAAGACGGATAATAGCTCGTTTGAACGTCATGTCTGGTAAGCTCAGAATGAGCATTCTCAGTGGTTGATAGGACGTAGGTAGAGTTTTTATGAAGTGCATCAACTGTTGTGATGCTGGAACCCTGGTGCTCATGTCCAAATGCAGCAAGTTGTGCGAAGATCATTCTGATCTTCTTGACATACTAATCCAACTGATTGTCGTCCCATTGCATGTCTTGCAATTGATTGTGTAGGTGCATCATCGAAGTGGAAGTCCTCACTTTGTACTTTTGTTTCAGCCTTTCCTACACCTCATGGCTGCTTGCACAGTCTTCAATTTGCATGAGTATTTTTTTGTTTATGGATGAAACAATGATTGCCATTGCACGCTCATCCTTTCTAATCCATTTAGCTCTCTTCGAGTCTCGCTCTAGAGGCTGTTCTTTTGTGAGTTGGGTGGTCACTGACTAGATGCCTTCACCCTTTAGAAGCATTTTGATTTTAAATTATTATATTCGATAGTTCACGCCATCAAGATTGATTGTTGTTCTTGTTTGGATCGTTGTAGCCATATTGTGTTGCCTTAGAGAACCCGCTCTGATACGATGTAGATTTTCTTCGATTCTTTGGGGGCCAAATCTTCGGGATGCTCTAGTGTATGCTACCTATTTGGCTAGCTTGCGAAATTATTGCAGGATCCTAAGCAAATGACTACAGAACATAGACTTGAGAGCATTTGATCAGTTTAATTGACACGAACAATGAGAGATGAAATAGAAGAGAGCATTTGTTTTTGTATTTTGTTTTGAGTGGGTCAATCAGTGTCTTGCACTTTGGCGGCTTGTCGCTCCCTTAACAGAATTCACTATGTTCTGCTCATTGGCAGACATTCATGCATAACTAATAATACTAACATTGTGCTAGCTTTGCTCTTTTCTTCTTATTCTTGATCTTCTCTGGTCTCTTGATTGTACTAATCAATCTACATTTATATCCACTATGTGGAGTTTACAAGATAGTTTAACTGTGAATTACATGACAGGTTTATGCTGACCAATTAGTTAGCTACCCTATGTCAATATCGCTTCTGGCGGCTGAGCATGATAGTACAAGACTCCACGCTTGTCGAGCTGCCAACCGTAAACTTGACTTGTTTATCTTCGATTTCGGCCAGAGGTTCATTCTCATCACTTTGTGGTCTTCGGGCATTTGGTTGCAGGGACGAACGTCGACTTTGATTTCATCCTTCACTTTGTGTTCGACCTTCGAGGCGTGTTCGAACTTCGAGTTTTCTTTGACCTTCGAGATCTCTTCGTCCTTCGGGATTCTTTCGATCTTCAAGATCTATTTGGCAAAGTTGCAAGAGTTCACTATTTCAGACACCATGAATGAGTGACATAATGAGCCTCCAATAGCTTCATTTCCATCAGCAAAACTAGCCAAGAATGCTAGTACAACTCCAACATCAAAATGATGCAAACCAATGTAGCTACTTTAACCAAATCTTGACAATTTGCACACATTCACATGAAATTGCTCAACCATGAGATAGAACAAGTAAAGTAAACTTGAATAACACTTCCTTGCTACTCCTTTGACCTTACTGGAGTCTTCAAACACCTACAAAAATAGATCAAAAATATTCTTGTCTCTCCTGATGCTCTTGACTAGCTCCAAATTGCCAACTTTCCTTTTGTCTTGTTGAAGCCCTTTGAGATCAACCTCTTGATATTCACTTGACCATCAAAGCCATTGATTAAGACCTCTATTTCAGATCCATTAGTTTCTTGAAAAACATGAAAATTGATATCCACTTTTATAGCATCATCTACACAAGAAGATTCACCAAAAGATGTGAGGAAAGCAAAATAATTCACTTCCACTTGCTTACCCTTCTCATCATATGTGAGCCTTGAAGGTGTTTGCCTTTGTCTTTATGTCCTCCTTGGCTTTTGACTTGATGAAGGTCCTTCATCATCACCATCCAAAGTAGGATCCATTCACAACATAATTACTTGAAGACACCTTTGGAATGTTTCCCTCATAAAAAATGACATCTCTACCAATAATCACCTTATTAGTAGTAGGAATGTAAACCTTATAGGCTTTATTCACCTCACTATATCCAACAAATATACCTGTCCTTGAAGATGGATCCTCCTTTGTCGTATCATCAAGAGTTATATTGACATAGCAAGTGCATCCAAAAGTTCTAAGAAACTTGACACTCGGCCTCCTCTTGAATAGCCTCTCAAAAGGTGTTCTTCCATCCAATATAGCACTCAACCACCTAGGCTTTGGCACTTTCACATAAAGTCCTATTCTTCCTCTTAGACACTCCATTCTGTTGTGGTGTCCTTGGAGTTGTGTACTCCCTCTTGATCCCATTTTCTTTTGCAAACTTTGAAAGATTTGTTTTCTTAGAGTCAACACTCTAGATGTAGACTTGGATTCATAAAGCTTTTTCAAAACTTCCCAGCCTCACTTGATGAAGTACAGTTACCAACTTCCTTGAGAAGTTCATTGGTAACATTCATCTTTATCATGTGTAGAGCCCTTTTAGCTCTCTTGTCATACCTCACTTGATCTTGTTGTGCCATGAACCTTTCCTCCACACCTACAACAATTTTTAACACATCATTCATTTCAAGAAGTGATTCCATCCTCACCTTCCACATTAATAGTAGCTTGAGGTAAGTCTATCATTCTCTTCCAACATGAATCCATTTGATCTAGCCATGTTGCAATGACCAATCTTCTCTTTCAGCCCCTTCCAATGCACAAAGCACTCTTTTGAACAACAACAAATGTTTTAAAAAATAAATCATAAAGATATGGAACCTCTCAATTCTCTTCTAGCACTTGTATCTAGCAAATCAACACATGGAATGAAGAAATCTTGATCAACTAAGATCCACCTACAATATAATGAATCTTGCCACTTCCTAAGATTGAAGCACACTCTATTTAAGTCCAGCAACCTCACAAAACAGAGATTCAATCAAAAATAGGGTTTTGACAAAATCACAAAAAATTGAATATTTCAAATTCTACATGCAATTGCCAAAAACTTGATATAGAATCTTGTAGCCTCAAATGAATATTTCCTAATGCATAAAAAATGGGCCAAATCTAGTAAGCCATGTGTGAGATTGGAATTCTTCAAGTTCATCAACCTAAAATGAGTTTCCTTTCATAACTTGCAACACAAGTTTTGATACCATGTGAAGAAATATGAATCATTAAGGTCCAAAATCACCTATTGATCTTTGGTTAGAAAGACAACACACTCTACACCGTTGACAATGTAGAAAATCAACATCCACTTAATGAAAGAGATGCAAACTCAATAACGATAAAATAAAATTGTTGTCCATACAAAAATAGTAAGCTATTGTACTTCACATGTGTGGATCCGAATATCACTTAAACAATGCATTCTACACAAAAGATTTCAAGTTATCACTAATATAGTGCACCAACGGATAGATGAACCCAAAAAATCTCATGTATAAGCATGAAATGAGATGAGAGAGAGAGATTTTTTCTCTTCCCATGTGTGTACATCTATATATAACAAGTCCATGCCTCATCAATGATCTTGGTTTCCCTCCATATCAAAATCCCTACTTTTAATGTGGACACACTAGTTAAAGAGCCGTTTGAAGCTTGTTGTTTTTTTAAGCCGGGACATGATGGACAATACAGTTTTATCAACATCAAAGCCCAACAAGTGTGAAAGTGACAAGAGAAGTACCTATGTCTTCTTCCCTTCAAGAGTTAAAATTCACCCGTATCTATGTTGTACTAAGGATTCAGTTTATAAAGTTGTAGTGGTGCAAACTAACTGATAAGTTTAGAAGATGTGTTTTTGTATATTAGAAGATTAAATAATAAACTTAGTTGGGCCTTAGTAAGATAGAGCAAAGGTTGCAATGTTTTGAAATAGGTTTATTGAGCCATTTGAGATCTGTAGTTTTTCTAAAGCACCTGATGGACAATATAGTTTTACCAACATCTATGCACAAAATAGATGTGAGTGGATTATAATCAAGCTCTTGAAAGGAAGAAAAGATAAATACTTCTCTTGCGACATCAAAGAAGAGTAGAGAGGTTGCTCATTCAATGCCTTGTGATGCTCTTTCAAAAAATCAGAATTTATCCAATTTATTGACCAAAGACCACTTTGAAGCCTCTAAAGCAATTAAATAAATCAAAATCTATTTTTTTTTTTCAATTCGAAGTTAAACACCATTAAGTGAAGTTCAATTTACATCTACACTTATTGTTGATGAGCGTCGCTCTCAAATAGTCACACTTATTCAACTCACACTTATATTAGAATCGAGATGACTTATCAACAAACTTTGTTAAACTAAGCAATGTTGTGTAAGCCCAATGCAAATGGTGTTAGGACATTCATTGCAAACTAATCCTTGGTGACACTAATATCATGAATAACAAGTTCAATTTATGAGTATGTTTTTCAACAACTTTGTTTTTTGCTTTCCATAGATCATAAGTATTCTTCCACAAGGAGATCTTTCTATTTCCTAACCTTCATCTAGGACTTCTCTCGAAGGACTGCTACCTACTTTATGAAGGACAAATCCGAAGCATTCAAGTCCTTCATGTAGTTCAAGGCATCTGCAGAAATCAGACCCAGAGGAAGATCAAGGCTCTATGCACAGATGGAGAGAGAGAGTACATCTCCACATAATTCAAGGAACTCTGCAAGGCCAACGGGATACTTCAACAATATACAACCAACTACTCACCTCAGTCCCATGGTGTAGCTGAGCGAAAGAATCGGACACTCATCGAAAGTGCCAAGAGCATGATGGCCCATGTCTCTCTTCCAAAGAAGTTCTAGGCAGAAGCTGTTACTATAGCTGCCTACTTACAGAATCGATCCATCACTAAAGCCCTGAATGACAAGACATCTTATGAGGTGTGGACATGATCAAAACCATCACTCAAACATATTTGCGTGTTTGGATGCATTGCTTTAGTTCAGATCCCTGAGGATCTAAGAAGAAAGATAGATAACAAGAGCAAAAAAATAATTTTTATCGGCTATTCCCAAAATCACAAGGCATACAAGCTCTAAATTTGGATACCGAGAAGGCATTCACCAGTAGAGATGTCATTTTCATGGAAGACCAGTTCCTCGACCACAAAGGAAAAGCTGCTAATAATTTCGACTCACGGATCGAACAACCAGTCAATTTCGATCTAGAGATTCAACTGCAGAATCTCGATGTTGACTCAGACGATGAGTCAGAACCTCAATGAGTAAACTCACATCAGAGGACCAAAGTTCAACCCAGAAGTTCGAATAGGTCCAGATAGCCTACATCCATATTTGTGGATGATCCAGCCTGCTACTTTGTGTAGAAACCAAACATTGTTCTTGAGGCGCTGTCTACTCCTGATGCTGACCAGTGGAAAGCAGCAATGGACACCAAATGCGATTCTCTTATGAAGAATCAAACATGGACACTCACTGAGCTGCCAAAGGATTGGAAACCAATTCCATGCAAATGGATATTCAAGGTAAAGTACGACGCTGAAAGAAGGCTAAATCGTTACAAGACCAGGCTAGTCACCAAAGGCTTTTCCCAGATTCTAGATCTGGATTATTCAGAAACCTTCAGCCCAGTCGTCAAATATGCATTGATCTGCCTACTCCTCTCCTTTGCAATCGCGACAAACCTTGAAGTCCACCAGATGGATGTCCAGACCACTTTTCTCAATGGAACCATCGAAGAGAAAATCTACATGACGCAACCAGAGGGATACGAACTCAATGGAAAGCAACAACACCTTGTATGAAAAATCCACAAGGCGCTCTATGGGCTGAAACAGTCACCCAGAGCCTAGTTCCAGAAGATCAACACATTTCTGATAGAGAATGATTTCATTCCAAACTCATCAGACTCGAATGTCTATTTCAAGTCTGTATCAGATTACTTCATCATCATCACTCTCTACGTAGATGATACACTCTTATTCAGTGATAATCTGAATCTGATGAAGGATACAAAATGCATGCTAGCCCGGGAATACAAGATGATTGACATGGGTCCAGTCCACTAATGTCTCGGAATCCAAATTCAACGAGATCGACCCAGCAGATTGATCTTCATCAGTCTGCAACGATATCTCAACGATGTGCTGGAAAAGTATGGAATGTGTTATGTCCATGACCAGTACATATATAGGATACAGTATACTCCTAGTCTTGAATACACGATACTCTAGTGAAACAAGCTATTAGACTACATGTATGAAAAAAAGAAAAACACATCATACAAGTCTCTAGATACAATCGCTACAATTCAAAGAGCTCTAAAATTGTGCAAAGAACCCAAAGAAGCTGCATTGGCACAACATTGTCAAAAGGGGAGACCTCTGTCAACAAAGTGTTTCAGGAGACAATCGTGAACAATGGACCTTGCTCCATCTATTACATCCATCTACCAAAACTCACCACATCTGATACATTCTTTTCCATTCATCTTTGTTTCCTCCCATTGTCATTCATTCACACTGGTCTTGCATTCCTCATCGTGTCTCAAGCCCATACTACCCTTGTTGTACATCATCCATTTGGTCATCTGCGGAGGCCACAAGAAGCACAAGTCATCAACGAGTGAAATCCCATAGGCCTACATAAACTTAAGGAATTTCAAGTCAATCAGAGATTGAAGTTATGAGTGCACAACCTCAATGACAAAGCTATTTTAAAAGAGGAGCAATGATGATTATGTGGAGAATTGTACAAAGAGGATTGGTTATATTATGGATAGATATGGAAAACCACACAAGACTCATCTCCTTTCCTTTTCCATCCATTCATTTTCTCATGTTCCACCATATAATACATCTTGAACCTCATCTCACTTCCCCCATCCTTGTCTCAAGTCCTCATTCATCCCCGATGGATCAATTTGAACTTGCTCTAGTTTATCAACTACAGTACTTCATGAAACAGACAAATCTGCGACATCCGGAGCATAACACTGATATGTAGTTCAGTGCTTGAAACAAGAAAATCGAGGATGTTAGCAGTTCTCGACAATGATTATGAGCCATGTCTTAATACATGCCTCTATACATTCGCGACCACTTGAAAAGCTCACGAACTTCGTGAAGAATTCAAGCAGCTACAAGATACGTCAAATGGAAAACCTCTGTTGACAAAAGTGCTTTCAAAAGACAGTAATGGGCAAAGGAATTTCGATCCATCCAGCCACTTCCATATATCCACCTTCACCACTTTCGAGATTACAACACCCCCTATCACACCCACTCCACTTCATCTCACTGTCGTTCACATCATGTCTTCAAAAATACTAAGCTCGTGTACATCATGTGTTCAAAAATACTAAGCTCGTGTACATCATCCGTTGAATCATTTGTGTAAATAATGGGAAGCAAGTCACCAACGCGACTCCACCCTGCTTCAATTCAAATCTTCTGGAGATGTTCACAATCATTAGCAGCTTCACTCTCCCGTGGAGCATCACATCAAAACAAATCAAAATCTACAACCTGTACCGATTTTTGAATCCTCCCGCACAATAAGGAGGGAGATTCTTTATACTACATTGGCATGGAACCGCCAATCTTTTGACGAAGGGGATAATGTAGGCTAATATTCCAAGGACTATTCTAGCCATCCTGCGCAACATCCTTGGAAACACAAGCAGGATAGGATTTAAACGTAGTCCTTGCCGATCAAGTTTAAGCTTTTACGTTATCCGTAATTGCTTAAGTTAATTAGTTCTAAGTTTAAATTGCCATGGGCACGACACATAGATATGTAATTTCAAGCTATTTAAGTTAATGGCTTTACTTATTCAGTTCTAAGTTTAAATTGCCATGGGCACGACACGTAGATATGTAATTTCAAGTTATGTAGAAGTTGGTCACAAGGGCCTATTGGGGGTTTGTCCCGTAGAGCCCATTTCGTAAGAGACCACCCATTCCCACTATAAATAAGAGTGAGGATGGCTCATTTCAGAGGAGTTCATTTGGTGAAACTAGATTTATCTTTCTCTTGAGTGTCCTCCCTTGTGGTTTGGATCTTCATTGTTTCCTCTCTGCATTGTATTGTAAATTCTCTCATTGTGCAAACAAGTTAATATCAGCCTAGTTTAGTTTTCCCTCCACTAGTATAGTGGATATGTTTAGGGTTTGGTAATCTTCTTGAGAGTAGAAAGTAAGAGAGAATGGCTAGAGTTTATCTTACCCGAAATACTAACCACCCAATTTAGATCTTCTCATCCTTCAACCTCTAGGTTAGTTAGAAGCCATAGCCATTGGTTGAGAAAGCCACAATACCTAGTTGGCCGGAGTTGAGGGATGCGAACGTGCAAGACAAAGAAAGGGAAACATATAATGAACAAGCTTTCAAACAAGCCCAGGCCACCAATTTTTACCTACATGAAAGTCTCCTAAAAAACCATTGATTGATGGGGCGAAACTTCTTGTAAATTAAAAATTGTATCACAATTCAATAACTACAAGGCACACCCATGGATAGAAATGTCAAAACAAAAAAATTGAGAAATAATTAATAATTTTTATGTGTGTGTGTGTGTGTGTGTGTGTGTGTGTGTGTGTGTGTGTGTGTGTGTGTGTGTTTTTGTTTGGGTGAGCGAGCGTGATTTGATCCATCCACGTCCAGTTAGATGCCCTACCACGACCCCCGACCTTAAGGCCTTATATGAAGGGGTTTAAGACATCAAAATCTCCACATTCTGTGTCTTCCATACTTGCAGCTCGCTCCAAGTTCATATTTCTTTAGGCTTCCGTCTTCATCTTTGAAATAGGCCCAGACTCCAAATCACAAGGACCATGGTAATAACTCGACAGCCAAGCACATGGATCGGAGAAGCCACTCAAATCGTTGAAGACATGCACTGGATCAACAAATTAAACAATCTTACAAACCCATTCCAAATATGCAAAATATTCCTTCCCTATGTTGTACTAGCAAAGAAATGGTAACATACAATGAACAAGCTTTCAATCAAGTTGTCGCCACCAGTTTTTACCTACATGCGAATGACACGCGCTCATGCACATGTAGCAAATCAATATTTGCTGCGAGTGGTCTATTCCAAGTGAAAACAACCATAGGCAATTGATATTATTTGGATTCAATTCTTCGATCTACACATTGGACAAAAAGCATGCCTTGCAAATAGCCACTTTCATACAACAAGGCACATACCGCAAACGTGGACACTAATTCGGGTAGATTGGACCTCGTTGGCTATGGCTATACATGCCAAATTTAAGCTCGTTAAACAGCATATTTGACAATCTTATACAAGGTCTATCATAAAAGTCCCTTAGAAAATATTGATTTTTGCCCATTTAGCATGCTAGAAAATTGGCTATTAGTAGAAATTCAAGGAGATTTCTAACATACTATCTTTAATCTTCTTTTGAGACAACGCGATCACATTTGTTTTGGGACTTTGACCTAAAAAAGAGTAACCTTTTTTTATGCTTTTCAATTTTTTGATTTTAGGCCAAAATTATGTTTTTAATCTCTAAATTTTATTAATATGTACTCCTTCAATAACATGTTCGCAATTCAAAATGCAAACATGAGCAAGTTATTTGTTTGTTATTAGGAAAAGCCAAGAATGCTACATTATGTGAAAATAACTAAAACCTAGCTACTAGATTATTGCCAAGTCGTACCATTATAGTTAGGCCGTAATTTGAAGGTGATTGAAATACACTTACATGCTTATAGGTGGGCAAATTGAGCCAAAAAACTGAAGCCGTAAACTATACTCTCATTTTAAAATATTTTGATTTGGACATTTTACAAACCTCGATGCTTGAAAGAAATGATCAAACATTTATACACTCTACACCTTGAGTTTTTCAAATATACTCTACACTTTATAAATAGATTCCAAGGAGATGACGTAGTCACTTTAGGATGTGCAAAACCATGCCGGCTTCAGAGGCTTTTGATCTAGCAAATTTTTTTTGCACAATGTTTGGTGGCTCACGACAAGTATTCTAGGTTTGTCTAGTGACTAGACCAACGTACAAACAATAAACATCCGTATTCCATATATTAAGCATTGTATATTGTTACATATCTCTTTAAAATCTAAAGTCCATTAGGAGAAATAAAATTATCATTAACAGCCCTACAAATCAGTCACAATGTAAATTGTTAATTTCAAAGATCGCAATTATATTTTCTTAACACATGGCCCCCAAAAACGTACATGAGCCCGGAAACGTATATTGCTGCTATAGAAAACAAGATTATACATAACGCATGTAAATTGCATCTTACCTAGCATAGAAAACAAGCACAATAAGAAAGAAACTTGGTGTTGCTGAACGATGGCGTTTTGCATGATATGGTGAGGTGGCGATCGAAGACCCACATATGCAACAAGCTTCTTTGTGGCAATAATCTAGTGGCTAGTTTTTAATTTTTTTCACATAATGTAGCATTGTTGGCTTTTCCTCATAACAAACAAAAAACTTGCTCATGTTTGCATTTTGAATTGCAAACATGTTTTATGTACAAGGTAACCCAACATATTGAAGGACAACATTAATTGTCGGTGTGTAGATAAATTGTCTATCACAACATCCAATGATTGCTGATTTTCTTGCCATTATTCAACGTCATCTATTTGTATTCATTAGCCTAACTTTAAAAACCACATATGATCTATGTATGCCTTCTCTTATGGTCCTATTCAGTGTTTTGCCATGTTTAAGTAGGTTCTCCAAAACTACCAAAGAATTTAAGAACTACTGGTTGTACATCTCGCATCATGAATTGCTTCCCAGATGCAAAGTGATCAAAGCTTAAAATGGTGAAAAAAGGTAGCGGCTACTATTGATTAATAGCCTCTACTATTGGTTAATAGCCTTTACAAAATGTACCATTGCTGAGATTTCCTCCTAAGAAACATAAACTTACTTTTGTTTGCATTCCCACTTGTAAGTGACCATGCATACATGGGAGAAAAAGTGGCTTGTATTTCACGCTTTGCTTTTGCTTTTGTTTCTATTGTAGTAGTATGCAATCCATCCATAGCCAGTAGAAAAGAGTGGTTTGTGTGCACATCATAGCTTGAGCATTGGGTCCGACATTTCGCCTCGGTATAAGCCTTTGAAATTTTAACATGTTTTTCAACGATTTATAGGGAGGGTTATACAGAGGGTTATAGAGAGGGTCATAGGGAGGGTCAAGAGGCATTCCAAAATACTCTGTTCACCGAGAGTAATACCGTGATTGATGAAAAAAAGGCCCCTCGTTATAAACCATGGTATGTTATAGAATGTAAATGGATCTCGCTTTTGAAAATTGTTGTCTATCAACACATTGAATTCCAATTTCTATCAACAATAGTTGCCATATCCACAAGTTAATGAAGAAATTTATATATCACAAAAATATCATGACCACAATTTGTGTAGTCACAAGCATCGACTTCTTGTTTGATGTCAACTAGTCAAATAATAAACTGCAATTGCATTTGTGTGGAATCTGATTAATATTACAATGAGTTGAAATACATCGTACTATCTCACTTATTCATTTGTTGGTTCCTCGTTATCATTTGAAGCATCATCATGCGACAAATTCGCCAAACCAAATGAGTCTATCTCTAATTCTACCAAAATATCTCATATAGCTTCATTATTAATAAGTTGATCTTCACAAGCTAATGGCAACGGTGGCAATGAGGGAGATCGAGAAGGTGTGTCGTGGGTCGTCGATCCATCCGATGATGATGCATCACCCTCAATATCATCATTAGCTTCTGAAGCTTGCACATGATCATCTGAAAATGTATCATCGAATCCAACATCACGATCTTGTTCAGGTGCATCATTTGGCAGCTCCATGTCCTCCACGACATCTCTATCTTCAAAAATTCTTTTACTTTGAGAAGCGACTTGAATCATGTACCACCATCTGGGGTCTGAACGGTCGGGGTGAAAGGCCACCTATAATTGATCGATGTTACCATGCCATAAACATTGACTCGTAATTAGTATCTACACACAATATATGTTTTATCTTGAAGACATGAAAGAAATGTACCTTCTCACATTGTTGAGGAAAAACAAATGTATCGCTTTGATCCATCCAAAGATTTGCGTGGATTCATTGGCAAAATATCCACTATCATCTTTTCTGATAGTTGCATTGGGACCATTGGAAAGAACTTTGAACCATTTGACATCAATTATGAAAAAGTTGAATCCTCTAAATCCAACTTCGAGGATGTCATTGATTGTCCCATAATAATCAAGTTGAGAAGAGAGTAAATTGGTGTCAGTCGTGCTTGCTCGACTCTCTTGGGTAAATTTTGCCATGACTCCACAATCACAGGTGTTTCTATTTTTGTCAACGTGGTGTCGTCCATGTGTCCACAATGCACTATATTTTTTGTACTGAATGAGAAAGCACAAAATGTGTTAGGCATATAACAAACTTGTAGAAAATTACATGTACAAATAGCTTAACATGTGAATGATGCACATAGCTTACATGAAAATCGCACCCCTTGCAAATTCCCGCTCTCTTTCCGTTACTTTCTCGTTGTTTGTCGAGGCTTCTCTAAGGGCCACAACACATGAAATATAGAACGAGATTTGAGTTTAGCTATAGTACACCAAAAGGCAAGCTCACCTAAACAACTATGTGACACTCCCATCTCTGATCACCCATATTTAGTTTGCAAGTTCAAAAGTAATAAACAGGCTCAGAACTTTGACATTTGTCTACCCTCATCGATGTGGGTTTAGGTGGGTTCGTGAAGAATGCATCCATCATGTCATCCATTTCGCCCTCCTGATCATGCATTGAGAATGGCACATCCTCGTGTATTGTGTCTCCTTGAGACATATGCTCGTGCAAGTCCGCATGTGCATGCAGGGAAAGTGGTGGCTCTCTTGCGCTTGCACATCTGAATCTTACCGATTGCATGGAAATGTCTGGTCGAATTCTTTGATGGTCATGTGAATGCAAGTCATCATCCTACACAAAAGCAGTGCAACAACAATCAATTAGAATAAATGAATATCCTCTCTAATCATGAAGACCACCAAATACATACAAGATAAATGTGCGTGCAATAATTAGCAATGTTAAGTTTGCAAACATCAAGCGCAGTGAAAGATAGATACATAAAAATTACCGAAGAACTGACTTCGGGCCGCACAAATAACGACTCTCTCTCTCTCTCTATCTGTCCATACATGCAAATGTGTGATATAGTAACATGTCGTTCTCGTTGCAATGCATACTTACATCGTGAACATGGGCATGGTATTCTCTGGTGTAGCCAGGCCTCTGATCCAATTGGTGAACTCTGCATTTGCATCGGTCCACCTTGTCAAGTAACATTGAATGACAAACAAAATTAGAGAGCAACATGTGATAAACAACTAGAATACACGTATCACAAATGAAGACTGCCACTAACCTTGACGTGCATATCAGAAACCATGATCATGTTATTGGATTATTCATCGACATACACCACATAACCCAAAAACATAATTTTATTGGGATGAATGATTTAATTTAAGGTCCGGTAACCAACTTGGGTTTTAGAGGTTAGAGCTTAGGGTGTAGGGTATAGCGTTTAGGTTTTAGGGTATGAGAGGTGTAATCGGATTTATGATTATAGGGATGTAGGGCGTAGAGCTTAGGGTAGGGTTAGAATTTACGGTTCAAGGTTTGATTTAGGGTCCAAGGTTCAGGGTTTAGGGTTAACAAAATTTTGATACATCCAGCCAATTTCATATATCCACCATGCAGATATGTAATTTCAAGTTATGTAAAAGTTCGTCACAAAGGCCTATTGGGAGTTTGTCCCATAGAGCCCATTTTGTAAGAGATCACCCATTCCCACTATAAATAAGAGTAAGGATGGCTCATTTTGGAGGAGTTCATTTGGTGAAAATAGATTTCTCTTTCTCTTGAGTCACCTCCCTTGTGGATTGGATCTTCATTGTTTCCTCTCTGCATGGTATTGTAAACTATCTAAATGTGCAAACAAGTTAATATTAGTCTAATTTAGTTTTCCCTCCACTAGTAGGGTATACCGTTGCCTATTCCGATGGCTATTTCGAAGCCAGTTCCTTCCAAGCTTGTGTAGATCCAAGCTTTTGCAAAGTATCTGTATTAGTTTTATTTGTTGTAGATCTAGATCCAATACAGTTTTGAAATCTATGCATCTTTGTTGTTTGTGTAAATTTAGCTTTTGCTTTGAGTAAATTTGGTTTTTTCAGATTTGTTTTGTAAAGTTTAGATTGTTGTAGTAATATACTTAAGAACGTCAACTAGTTTTTAATTGTTTTCACATAATGTAGCATTGTTGGCTTTTCCTCATAACAAACAAAAACCTGCACACGTTTGCATTTTGAATTGCAAACATGTTTTATGTACAAGGAAACCCAACATATTGAAGGACAATATTAATTGTCGGTGTGCAGATAAATTGCCTATCACAAAATCCAATGATTGGTGATTTTTTTGCCATTATTCAACATCATCTATCTGTATTCCTTAGCCTAACTTTAAAAACCACATATGATCTATATATGCCTTCTCTTATGGTCCTATTCAGTGTTTTGCCATGTTTAAGTAGGTTCTCCAAAACTACCAAAGAATTTAAGATGGTGAAAAAAAGTAGCGGCTACTATTGGCTAATAGCCTTTACACAATGTACCATGGTTGAGATTTCCTCCTAAGAAACAAAAACTTACTTTTGTTTGCACCATGCATACATGGGAGAAAAAGTCGCTTGTATTTCACGCTTTGCTTTTGCTTTTGTTTTTATTGTAGTAGTATGCAATCCATCGATAGCCAACAGAAAATAGTGGTTTGCGTGCACACCATAGTTTCTCTACAAAGAAAACTTGGAGGAAGGAGAACTTTATGTTTAAGAACTCTATGTCCAACAAAGGACACTACAACAAGACATGCGATTTCCAATGCTTTTTTTGAGCATTGTTTTTAAGGATAGAATTTAGAATGAGTCGCAAGGGGAGCGGAAAGCTTGAGCATCGGGTCCAACATTTCACCTCAGTATAAGCCTTTGAAATTTTAACGTTTTTTTCGAAGATTTATAGGGAGGGTTATATAGAGGGTTATAGAGAGGGTCATAGGGAGGGTCAAGCAGGCCAAGAGGCATTCCAGAATACTCTGTTCACCGAGGGAAATACTGTGATTGATGAAAAAAGGCCCCTCGGTATAAACCACGGTATGTTACAGAATGTAAATGGATCTCGCTTTTGAAAATTGTTGTCTATCAACACATTGAATTCCAATTTCTATCAACAATAGTTGCCATATCCACAAGTGAATAAAGAAATTTATATATCACAGTCAAATAATAAAGTGCAATTGCATTTGTGAGCAATCTGATTAATATTACAATGATTTGATCACTTAGTACTATCTCACTTATTCATTTGTTGGTTCCTCGTTATCATTTGATGCATCATCATGCGACAAATCCACCAAACCAAATATGTCTATCTCTAATTCTACCCAAATATGTCATATAGCTTCATTATTAATAAGTTGATCTTCACAAGCTAATGGCAACGGTGGAAATGAGGGAGATTGAGAAGGTGTGTCATGGGTCGTCGATCCATCTGATGATGATGCATCACGCTCAATATCATCATTAGCTTCTGAAGTTTGCACATGATCATCTGAAAATGTATCATTGAATCCATCATCATGATCTTGTTCAGGTGCATCATTTGGCAGCACCAAGTCCTCCACGACATCTCTATCTTCAAAAATTCTTTTACTTTGAGAAGCGAATTGAATCATGTACCACCATCTGGGATCTAAACGATCAGGGTGAAAGACCACTTGTAATTGATCAATGTTACCATGCCATAAACATTGACTCATAATCAGTATCTATATCTATGTTACAATTGCTTGGGTATACACACAATATATGTTTTATCTTGAAGACATAAAAGAAATGTACCTTCTCACATTGTTGAGAAAAAAAAAATGTATTCTTTGATCCGTCCAAAGATTTTGGTGGATTCAATGGCTAAATAACCACTATCATCTTTCCTAATAGTTGCATTGGGACCATTGCAAAGAACTTTGAACCATTTGACATCAATTATGAAAAATTTGAATCCCCTAAATCCAACTTCGAAGATGTCCTTGATTGTCCCATAATAATCAAGTTGAGAAGAGAGTAAATTGGTGTCAGTCGTGCTTGCTCGACTCTCTTGGATAAAATTTGCCATGACTCCACAATTGTAGGTGTTCTATTTTTGTCAATATGGTGTCCTCTATGCGTCCACAATGCATTGTATATTTTGTACTGAATGAGAAAGCACAAAATGTGTTAGGGGTATAACAAACATGTAGAAAATTACATGTACAAATAGCTTAACATGTGATGATGCACATAGCTTAAATGAAAAACGCACCCCCTTGCAATTTCCCACTCTCTCTCCATTACTTTCTCGTTGTTTTCCGAGGCTTCGCTAAGGGCCACAACGCATGAAATACAAAATGAGATTTGAGTTTAGCTATAGTACACCAAAAGGCAAGCTCACCTAAACAACTATGTGACACTCCCATCTTTGATCACCCATACTTAGTTTGCAAGCTCAAAAGAAATAACAAACTCAGAACTTTGACATTTGTCTACCCTTGTACAAAGGAGTGGATGCCAAGCCACACATCATCTCTTCTTCCCTCGTCGATGTGGGTTTAGGTGGGTTCGTGAAGAATGCATCCATCATGTCATCCATTTCGCCCTCCTGATCATGAATTGTGAATGGAACATCCTCGTGTATTTTGTCTCCTTGAGACATATGCTCGTGCAAGTCTGCATGTGCATGCAAGGAAAGTGGTGGCTCTCCTGCGCTTGCACGTCTGAATCTTGTCGATTGCATGGGAACGTCTGGTTGAATTCTTCGATGGTCATGCGAATGCGACTCATCATTCTACACAAAAGCAGTGCAACAACAGTCAATTAGAATAAATGAATATGCTCTCGAATCATGAAGACCACCAAATACATACAAGATAAATGTATTGAAATTTCACAATTCTAGCTTGACCATTTTTGGTCACATGCATTGTACTTGGCAAGATGGCCATGTAAATAGATGCCACACGTGCCAAATCACATAGGATGCTTTCCAATAAGTTCATTCCTCATATTACATTGTGATAGCATCTTTGGAATGAGGCAAAAATGTGTTTGGATAGGCTAGAGAAATTCTAGGATCTATAAATAGCATGTTTTTCATTGTTTTTGGATCTCAAGATGTTGACCCCAAGTTAGGGTGGATCCAATGACCTATTAGGTTAAATATTAGGGTTAGGGTATGAAAAGTTCAGCGGTGCCCTAATATGCTCAGATCCGAGCTTGAAATGTATAAATACATGATGGGATTTCCATCAAATTATCAAAAAAAATCGAGTTTTTCCACTTCTATCATCATTGTCTTTTGGTGGCGAGTTCTAGCTATTGGATGTGAGTGTTTTTATGCATTAATTGCTTGGATTGGAAGGTTCTGAACTTGTTTACAGGTCTGAGAAGCTTGTTGTACTTTACTTTGGTTCATTTGATCAAATCTATGTGCCTAATGTGTAGTTAAATGCCAAATTTGCTAGTTTTGGTAACTAGTCTTGATTCTAGCTCATAGTTTGGATCTAGATCTTTTATTTGTGCATCCTCCATCACTTTTTGGATTGATTGGGATTGAATTTGGTGTAGAATTTTGTCATGGTATCAGAGCCTAATCAAAAGTGAGCTTTAGATTTGATTTTCTTAAGCTTTGATCCTAGATTTGAGTAGTATTAGCTTTGCTCTTGCTACTAGTTGCTAATCTAGTGATTGTACTTTCAAATTTGGTTTCATTTGAGTGATAATAGATCAAAGAGAACTTGTTTTGATGAGTTATAGCTGCAAGAACCGATATTGACCCATTTCCATTCAACCAAACCAAATTAGAAAGTTCTTATGAGCTGAATCTTGGAGTATATGTCTCCTAGTAAAGATTTTCATAAGGATTTGAATGCCACCACTCTTTAGAAGTTTGGATCAGCCATTTGAGAGCTTAATTAGGCTGTTCTTAGGCTTCTTAAGGTCCTAAAATACACCTTTTAGGTTCAGATCAAGTGTTTTGATGAGTTTTTCATCTAGAAATGCAAAACTAGTGAAATTTGTGTTTCTATTCTACTCGGTTTTGGATAGGTTTGTGATTGATGTTAAAAATTCACAATTCTAGCTTGACTAGTTTTGGTCATATGACTTGTAAATAGTTAGATAATCATGATGTGGCTTGTCACACGTGCCAAATAGCATAGGATTCCATTCATAAGGATGTTCTCAAGTAGACCTAAGTGTTAGAACCTTTGGAATGAGTCCAAATTATGCTTAGATACAAGGGAGAAAAAATAGGAGCTATTTTTGGTAATTTTTGCATTGTGAGAGATCTCCAAAATTCCAACTCTAACTTGGTAGGGATGAAATATCCACCAAAATTAGCATTAGGGATAGGTTTAGGGCTACTCATACCTGCCCAAAACCGTGATGGATCATGTATATATAGGTGATGATATCTCACCAAAATCAATCAAGCAATTTCATGATTTTTCTCTCATAATGGTGCAATTGCTCTCTATGTTCATAATTGTTTGAGTACTTGTGATTACTAATGATTATAGGATTGAATGTAGGTCTGGTGTACAGTACTCAGACTGTGGGAGGCCGTACTTTCACACGTGTGAAGCCTTCTTCAAGGATTTGGGCCATTTAGTGAGGTTCAAGCATAGATTTTTGATGGATTTTGGTGGTTCAACTTGTGCTAATCTTATGAAATCATAATCTATTGTTTCCCTCATCATTTCAAGTGTTTTAGGATCCTTATTTGCTATAATTTTTACATGGTATCAGAGCCTAAAGGTTGAAATGAGCTAAATCCTTGGTTTTCATTCAATTTGATCACAATTTTTGATCTAAATCTTGTGTAGATTGGATCTTAGCATCTAATATTGATTCTAGAACTCAAAGTGAGTCAAATACATTGGAGATTGGTGTTGTGTGACTTCATTTGCAGGTGTTTAGGTGTCTAAAACCAGAGGAAAAGTTGAATTCAATTCACATTACCAAGATAGCAAGTTTTGCTTGCTCCAAGCATTGATTTCTAAGCGAGTTTTGGAGGTGATTTCATAGAGGAGGCTTTCTAGCATTCAAGGAGAGGGAATATCAGAGTTTTGGGGACTCTTCAAGGCTGTTCTAAGGTGTAGTAGGCACCTCCTAAAGTGATTTAGGTTCAGTCCAACCATTGCTTGACTTATGCACCAAATTAGATATTTTTTCATCAATTTTGATCATTTTTTGCTTGTGATTGGATAGTAGATTGTGTTGCATCCTCATTAAGTTCCATTTAGCTCTTTTACAAGTGATTTTGGAAGTATATTAGGTTGCTGAAATTCACTCTTGATCAGATCATTTGGAAGCTTTAATGTTCTTTATAGAAAGAGGGGCAATTCTACTAGTATTGTCTACTTCAATCAAGCAAGTGCATTGTTTCTAGTATTCTATGATTTGATTTTGTTAGAGATCATTCTTAGATCTTTATAGGAAGTCTATTACTGATCTTTTCAGGTCCCTAAGAAGTGGGATAAGGTATACCTTCAATCAAATCAATAGAAGTAACCTTCATTTGTGTCAAGTCCTTGATTAGGAGACTAGATGGCATCTATAGATGCATATCTTTTGGATACTAATGAAAGGCTCAACAAAAATAACTATTCCATATGGAAAGTTAGAATGGAATCTATCATGATCATGCAAGATCTGATGGAAATTGTAAATGGTAAGGAGGGTGAACCTATTCATCCTCAAGAAAAAGCCAAATACATCAAGAGGTGCAATGTTGCACTACATTGCATAAAAATGAATGTTGCAAATGAACTCTTAAGAGAGGTAGGAGATTGCACTTCAGCTCAAGATGCTTGGGAGACTTTGAAAAAGGTCTATGAATCCAAGAACCAAACTAGAATGTTAGCTTTGAAGAATCAAATCTATAGAAGCTATCAAAAGAAAGGAGAGAGTGCACATACTTTTGTCCTAAGAGTAAAGGAATTGAACAAAGAGATAGCCTTTATAGGTGACCCTATCAAGGATGAAGAGCTTGTTCAACTCATATTGAATGGACTAAGCTTTGAATTTGACAATTTGGTTCAGGGATATGCAATTATGGGTAAGCTACCCATACTTGAAGAACTCCAAGGCACACTCATGGCCGAGGAATCAAGAAGGAGCCAAATGCAAGAGAGGATGGATAGGCTTTCCATCCAAGGTGAAGATGACCAAGCTCTCTTCACCAAAGGCAAAGGCAAGTCCAAAGGCAAAGGATCAACATTCGAGAAGTCTACAAAGCTTGAGGATCAAGAAGGACCCCCAAATGCATCTCCATCAACCACCAAAGTCAAGAAGGACAAATCAAAGGTGAAGTGCTACTATTGTAGCAAGATGGGGCATTATGCCTCGGAATGCTTCAAGAGGAAGCAAGATCAAAGCCAAGCCAACATGAGCAAAGAGGAGGAGGAGGAGAGTTCACATGAGGACTCTCTCATGATGTCCATATTTTCTTCAACAAGCTTCAAAGGAGAAGATCCTTGGTGGATTGACTCAGGTGCTAGTTCACACATGACTAGTAAAAGGGAGTTTTTCTCTTCTCTCTTATCTTATGATGGACCTATAAAGTCTATCTATACAGCAAATGATGAAGCTTGTAAGATTGAAGGAGTTGGTAGCATTCCCCTTTGCTTAGGATCTTCCAAAAAGATCAACATAGAAGGTGTTTTGTACATTCCTACAATAACAAAGAATCTACTAAGTGCTGGCCAAATGGTAGACAATGGTTTCAATGTTGACTTTGCTTCAAATGAATGTTTCATCAAGAAGAAGGGTAAGATAGTGGCTAAGGGCACTAGACTTGGCAAACTTTATAAGCTGGATGCATTTGTGGATACTAATGTTGTCATGTTGGCCGAGAAGAGCAAGATATCTACCTTTACTTTATGGCACAAAAGACTTGGACATGTCAACTCGGGTTCCATGGAGGCTATGATCAAGGAGGAGTATGCTTTAGGCCTACCAAGGTCTATTGGAAAGGAAGACAAGGTTTGTGAAGCTTGTGCCTTATCCAAGGCACATAAGAAGGTGTTTCCTAACTCCATCACAAAGTCATCTCATCCTCTTGAACTCATACACTCGGATGTGCACATTGCTAGCACCAAATCTAATGGAGGTTCATCCATGTTTTTAACCTTCATTGATGACTACTCAAGATATTGTTGGGTGTTCTTACTTTCCTTCAAGTCTCAAGTATTTGATACTTTTGTAAAGTTCAAGTTGTTTGTGGAAAAGCATCATAATCATAGCATCAAGATTCTTAGAAGTGACAATGGTGGAGAATTCATCTCCAATGAGTTCAAGGCCTTTTGTGAGGAGGAAGGGATCAAGAAAGAGACTTCTTGTCCTTACACTCCTCAACAAAATGGAGTTGCTGAAAGAAGGAATAGAACATTATGTGAATGTTCTAAGGCTTTAAGATTAGATGCTTGTTTGCCCAAATCCTTTTGGGGTGAGTCTCTTGTATGTGCAAACTACTTGATGAATAGGGTGTCTTGCAAAGCAATTGAAGGCAAAACTCCTTATGAGATGTTGTATGGAAAGAAACCCAATCTTAATCACTTTAAAGTTTTTGGGTGTATATGTTATGTGCATGTGCCATTGGAAACAAGAACCAAGGAGGATCCATCTTCCACAAGAGGGATCATGCTTGGATATGCAAGCTCAAGCAAGGGCTACAAAATCTATCTCCCATCCTTGAACAAATTTGTTGTTTCAAGGGATGTCATCTTTGATGAACATCATATGCATATGCTTGAAGAAGGCTCAAGTGCTCCAACAATCAAGAAGAAGATGGCCGAGGAGCAAGATCTTGGTTTTGAGGAGGAGCTCATGGAGGAGCAAGCACCAAACCCACCTATCACACCAAGGAGATCTTCAAGGGCAAAAGTGGAGCCATCAAGGCTCACATATCAAGGCAAAGGATAGCAAGTTGAGGGTATCTCATCCACTTCTTATGCTTTATCTAGTTTTGAAGAACCGTCTAATGTTGAAGATGCATTGAACTCCAAAGAATGGTATAAAGCTATGTTGGATGAGTATGATGCCTTGATTGAGAATGAAACTTGGTTGCTTGTTGAGAGACCTCAAAGGAATGTAATAGGATGCAAGTGGGTCTTCAAGCTTAAGTTGAATGCAAATGGGAGTGTTAACAAACATAAAGCAAGATTAGTTGCAAAAGGTTATGCTCAAGAGAGAGGGATAGGAAATCAACAAGTGTCTATTCAACTTTTATAGGAGAAGGTGTGGTTTCATGGCTTTCAAAAAAGCAAGAAACTATATCTCTATCTTCAACCGAGGCCGAGTACAAAGCTTTGACAACCACTACAAAGGAGGTACTTTGGATCAAGAGATTATTGGTGGAACTAAAGATCATGGATTCAGAGGAGGCACCAATCATCTACAATGACAATATATCAGCCCAACACCTTGCATCTAACCCAATCTTCCATGCAAGATCTAAGCACATTGAGATATGCCATCACTTTGTCAGAGAAATGGTGCAAGCCAAGGAGATTGCTTTGGAGCATGTTCCAAGCAATGAATGTGTAGCTGATCTACTTACTAAACCACTTCAAAAGACACCTTTTATGAAGTTCAGATCATCACTTGGAGTGATTAGTAAAGCAATGATTGAACCAAGCTAGATAGTGAGGAGGAGTGTTAAAAATTCACAATTCTAGCTTGACTAGTTTTGGTCATATGACTTGTAAATAGTTAGATAATCATGATGTGGCTTGTCACACGTGCCAAATAGCATAGGATTCCATTCATAAGGATGTTCTCAAGTAGACCTAAGTGTTAGAACCTTTGGAATGAGTCCAAATTATGCTTAGATACAAGGGAGAAAAAATAGGAGCTATTTTTGGTAATTTTTGCATTGTTGAGGGATCTCCAAGATTCCAACTCTAACCTGGTAGGGATGAAAGATCCACCAAAATTAGCATTAGGGATAGGTTTAGGGCTACTCATACCTGCCCAAAACCGTGATGGATCATGTATATATAGGTGATGATATCTCACCAAAATCAATCAAGCAATTTCATGATTTTTCTCTCATAATGGTGCAATTGCTCTCTATGTTCATAATTGTTTGAGTACTTGTGATTACTAATGATTATAGGATTGAATGTAGGTCTGGTGTACAGTACTCAGACTATGGGAGGCCGTACTTTCACACGTGTGAAGCCTTCTTCAAGGATTTGGTCCATTTAGTGAGGTTCAAGCATAGATTTTTGATGGATTTTGGTGGTTCAACTTGTGCTAATCTTATGAAATCATAATCTATTGTTTCCCTCATCATTTCAAGTGTTTTAGGATCCTTATTTGCTGTAATTTTTACAATTGAATATGTCAATGTGATTCAACCTGAATTTAAGAGGCTTTATTTGTAAGACATTTGTATGTTATAAAGTGCTTTTGGTTCAGTATAGGTGGATTCACCCTTCTTGTGAAGTCGAGATCAAGGAGGAGACTAGTTTGATCAAATCTATAGTAAGTTTGGATCTAGTTTGGATCTTGAAGATAGATCAAGCTCAAGATCACCTTAGATCTTGTTGAGAAATCAGAGAGTGATTCATCTCAGGTCCCAAAGAGAGTGGGATAGCTAGTAGTGATCATATCTTGTATAATCTATCTTGTTTCTTTGAATCTACCTCCTTATCATTGAAGATGGCATCCATAAGTGCCAATCTTTTGGATTCTAGTGATAGATTGAACTCTTCAAATTATTCAATTTGGAAGTTAAGAATGGAATCCATCCTTATCATGCAAGATTTGATGGATATTGTGAATGGAGAGGAAGATGAGCCAATCGATCCACAAGAAGCAACTAAATACAAGAGAAGGTGCAAGCTTGCACTCCATTGTATTAAGATGAATGTTGCAAATTATTTGCTCAAAGAAGTAGGAGCATGTACCTCAGCCCAAGAGGCTTGGGAGACTCTTCAAAAGATCTATGAGTCCAAGAATACCTCAAGGTTACTTTCCCTCAAGAACCAAGTTCTTCAATGCTTCCAAGGGAGGAGTGAGAGTGGACATCAATTTGTTTTGAGAGTAAAAGATTTGAACAAAGAGCTTACTTATGTTGGTGAACCTATTAAAGAGAGTGAGCTTGTGCAAATAGTTTTGAATGGCTTATGTAGTGATTTTACTAACCTTGTCCAAAGCTATGCCATCATGGAAAACTTGCGTACAATTGAAGACCTTCAAAGTGTGTTGATGGCCGAGGAGAGTAGAAAGGCTCATATCAGATCAAGGATGGAGAGGCTCTCCATCAATGATGGTGATGACAAAGCCTTATTTTTCAAGAGCAAAGGCAAAGCAAAGACCAAGCATTAGAGGAGTTCTAAATCCAAAAAAGACCCTTTGTAAAGATTTTTTATATATTTTTTCTCTATTTTTTCTTACACATGGACCAATCAAAACACTCGAATTTGAATTCCACGTAGCGTAACTTTTTGAGTCCACATTTTGATTCCACACTAAAAATGGCATAACTTTTTAGTGGTAAGTTTGAATTTAGCGAAGTTTAGTGCATTGGAAGGCGCTCAACAAGGGCTTTCCAATTATATGTTACATGCATACTTCTGAACTATGATTCAAAAGTTATGGCAAGTCAAAAGTATTAGTGTTATAATATTTTAATAATATAAACTACATCTTGCACGAAATCTTAAAGGGTCTTTTTGGAGCCCAAAAATCCTCTAATGGGAGAGGCATTCAAAAGGGAGCTAGCAAAGGATGGAGATCAAGGAGGATCTACATCCTCATCATCACAAGTCAAGCCCAAGAAGGACAAATCTAAGATAAAGTGCTACTATTGTAGCAAGATGGCGCATTATGCCTCGGAATGCTTCAAGAGGAAGAAAGATTAAAGCCAAGCCATCATTGGACAAGAGGAGGAAGAGAGCTATCATGAGGACTCACTCATGATGTCAACATTTTCATCATCAAATGTCAAAGGTGAAGATCCTTGGTGGATAGATAGTGGGGCTAGCTCCCACATGTCGGGTAAAAGGGAGTATTTTTCTCAACTCACACCTTATGTAGGACCTATAAAGTCCATTTTTACAGCAAATGATCATGAATGTAAATTTGAAGGTGTGGGATCCATTCCCTTATGCTTATGATCCTCCAAGAAGACTAAGATAGATGGTGTTCTGTTCATTCCTAGCATCGCTAAGAATTTGCTTAGTGTTGGCCAACTTTTAGATCATGGTTTCATTGTGGAGTTCTCTACTAATGTATGCAATATCAAGAAAAGTGGGTGATCTTAGCAAGGGGAACAAGGTTTGGGAGGTTATGACTTGTGGCACAAGAGGCTTAGTCACATCAACACCAAGTCCATGAAAGCTATGTGCAAGGAGGAGCTTGATCTCGGTCTTCCAAGATCTTTGGAAAAGGAGGAAAGGGTATGTGAAGCTTGTGCCTTGGCTAAGGCACACAAGTTACCTTTTTCAAGTTCAATCACAAAGACAAGTCATCCTCTTGAGTTGATCCACTTGGATTTGCATTTTGCTAGCACAAAGAGCAATGGTGGAGCTACAATGTTTGTCACCTTTATAGATGACTACTCAAGATATGGATGGGTATATCTACTTTCCTCTAAATCACATGTTTTTGAGAGTTTTGTAAAGATCAAGACTTTGTTGAAAAGCATCATAATCACAAGATCAAGTTCTTTAGAAGTGATAATGGAGGAGAATATATCTCCAATGAATTCAAGGACTTTTGTGATCAAGAAGGGACCAAGAAGGAGTTGCCCCTACACTCCTCAACAAAATGGGGTGGCCGAGAGGAGAAATAGGACACTATGTGAGTGTTCTAAAGCTCTAAGGTTAGATGCATGCCTACCTAAGTTTTTTTGGGGATAAGCTCTCACGTGTGCTAACTTCTTATGTAATAGAGTTCCATGTAGCTCTATAAATAGTAAAACATCTTATGAGTTATTGTATGGAGAAAATCCTAATCTCAAAAGCTTGAAGGTGTTTGGATGTATTTGCTATGTACATGTCCCTTTGGAAAAAAGAACCAAGGAGGATCCATCATCCATGAAGGGGATCATGGTAGGTTATGGAAATGCAAGCAAAGGTTACAAAATCTACATTCCCTCTTCTCAAAAGGTTGTCATTTCTAGAGATATCATTGTTGATGACACTAGAATGCATAAGTTTGAAGATGATTCATCTAACCACTCTATTGGAAGATAGGTACCTGAGATCAAGGAGGAGCTTGATCATGAGGAGGAGTTAGAACCAAGAACACCAAGCACACCAAGAAGATCCACAAGGTCAAGGATGGAGCCATTAAGGCTCACATACAAGGACAAGGGTAAGCGTGTCAAATGCTTTCTTAAATGGTCATTTGGAAGAGGATATATTCATGGAGCATCCCAAGGGCTTCATCAAGCAAGGTATGGAAGACAAGGTGTGTCATCTCAAGAGGAGCTTGTATGGTTTGAAACAAGCTTCTAGAACTTCGAACACAAGGCTCAATACTTTTCTTATCTCTATTGGATTTACTCCTAGTGAGTATGCTCCCATCTTGTACATAATATTTAGTGCAAAACGCATTGTGATTTTATTACTTTATGTTGATGATATCATACTTAGTGGAGATGATTTAGAAGGTGTTGAGAAAACTAAGCTAGATCTATCCAAAGAGTTCAAGATGGTAGATCTCGGGCTTTTGCACTTCATCTTGGGTATGAAAGTACTTAGATCTTTAGATTATGTCTTCATTTGTCAATCTAAGTATGCCATTTCATTACTCAATAGATTTAACATGCATGGATGCAAGCATGTAGAGACTCCTATAGAGCATGCTGTAAAAGTGACCAATAAAGAGAATGAAAGATCCTTCAAGGACATCACTCTTTATAGGCAACTTATTGGCTCCTTAATGTGGATAATCATAACAAGACCTGATCTTTGCTATAGTTTTTGCAAGCTTAGTCAAAATATGCAAGATCCATTAGTTATCCATTGAAAATGTGCCAAAAGAATATTGAGATACATCTCAAGCACACTAGATTTTGGGATCCTTTATAGAGGTGAATCCATTAACTTGCATGCCTTTAGTGATTCAGATTTTGCAGGGGACAAGAAGGATAGGAAGTCAACAAGTGCCTTTGCAACTTACATTGGAAAAGGTGTGGTTTCTTGGCTATCAAAGAAGCAAGAAACAATATCTCTTTCATCAACTGAGGCCTAGTTCAAGGCTCTAACAACCACAACCAAGGAAGTACTATGGATCAAGAAGTTGCTTGAGGAGCTCAAAATGATCAGATCAGGTGTCATTCCACTCATCTACAATGACAACATCTCATACCAACAGCTAGCATCCAATCCAATCTACCATGCAAGGAGCAAACACATAGAGATTGCTCACCACTTTGTAAGAGAAAAGGTCCAAGCTAAGGAGGTCTCATTGGAGCACGTTTTAAGTGAAGAATGCATAGCTAATATATTGACAAAGCCTCTTCAGAAGAATGCTTTTTTGAAGCTTAGATCAGCCCTTGGCTTAATTAGTAAAGCTATCTTATCATCTAGCTAGATTGTGATTAGGAGTATTGAAATTTCACAATTCTAGCTTGATCATTTTTGGTCACATGCATTGTACTTGGCAAGATGGCCATGTAAATAGATGCCATAGCCAGGCCTCTGATCCAATCTGTGAACTCGCCATTTGCATCGGTCCACCTTGTCAAGTAACATTGGATGACAAACAAAATTAGAGAGCAACATGTGATAAACAAATGGAATACACATATCACAAATGAAGACTGCCACTAAGCTTGACGAGCATATCAGAAACCATGATCATGTTATCGGATTATTCATCGACATACACCACATAACCCAAAAACATTATTTTATTGGGATGAGTGATTTAATTAAAGGTCCGGTAACTGACTTGGATTTTAGAGTTAGAGCTTAGGCTGTAGAGTATAGCGTTTAGGTTTTAGGGTATGAGATGTGTAATCGGATATATGAGCGTAGAGCTTAGAGTAGGGTTAGAATTTAGGTTTCAAGATTTAATTTAGGGTCCAAGGTTTAGGGTTTAGGGTTTACAAAATTTTGATCCATCCAGCCAATTTCGTATATCCACCTTCACCACTTCCGAGATTGCAATTTTCTTAAGTTGAGAGATGATAGATATATTATCGCATTTCGGGTTGAAATGTACTTGGGGAATTCCAAAGTCTAAATGGCACATCTTTGTAAGCATACATTGAGAGAGAGAGAGAGAGAGAGAGAGAGAGAGAGAGAGAGAGAGAGAGAGAGAGAGAGAGAGAGAGAGAGAGAGAGAGAGAGAGAGAGAGAGAGAGAGAGAGAGAGAGAGTTTGTGTTTTATTAATGTCTTTTCATGCCAAAAGAACTTGAGACAAAAGAGTACATGTCAAGTGTGTGTTTACAGTGGGACCGTATGAAATGTCTCAACGATAGCAAGGAAGAAAAAATACATGTGCAACTAACTACGATGATCTAAGATGAATATAGTACAAATATATGGCCACAATATGATGATATGAATGATGTCATTATCTCCCACTACTATAGAAGAAGCATGTAATCGGGACTATTGCTAGAAGTATGTCCAAACTATGCCATTGATATCATCAAGGAGGTGATCAGTGGGAAATGTGTCTCCTCATAGTGGGATATATACCTCTGAGGACAATATGAAACCAATTAGTGATGCGTGATCTTTGGCCTCTATGTCGAGAAGTGCCATCATTTTCAGTATCATTTATCTCTATATCTATGGATGGCGTTCTACAAGAGCAAAATGATGTAATCTAGACCTACATGTCGGAGACGTTACTTAGTTGAACTAGTTGGCATAGATCTTTTCCTAGTATGAACATCACCTGTATCACAAGTGCAACACAATGGGAATCTTTGTATGCTAGAAATGACCACTTTGTAACCGATGTATGGCGACATATGTAGTAATATCTCCATCTGATCTCATAATAGGCCAGGTCATCTGAATAAAAAGTACTCATTGACACTCCACCCTAGATAAGGAACATAGCTCACAGGTCTTCTATTCTTTGAGGGTACTTTGGAAGCATCCAGTCTATATAGCTAACTAATTTGAGGATATTATGAATAGTGCCAAACTGATCACACATATATAGACATACTAAATTAAATAAGAGAAGCCACTCAAATCGTTGAAGACATGCACTGGATCAACAAAGTAAACAATCATACAAACCCATTTCAAATATGCAAAATATTCCTTTTCTATGTTGTACTAGCAAAGAAATGGTAACATACAATGAACAAGCTTTCAATCAAGTTGACGCCACCAGTTTTTACCTACATGCGAATGACACACATGCTAGTTTATGGGAAACTATAGTTGTTAAAGCAGGTATGCTTCTTGAAATATGTAGTGAAGATGGTCTTGTAAATGCTGCGAGTGGTCTATTCCAAATGAAAACAACCATAGGTAATTGATATTATTTGGATTCAATTCTTCGATCCACACATTGACAAAAAGCATGCCTTAGCCACTTTCATACAACGAGGCACATACCGCAAACGTGGACACTAATTTGGACAGATTGGACCTCGTTGGCTATGGCTATACATGCCAAATTTATGCTAGTTTTATTTGACAATTTTAAACAAGTTCTATCATAAAAGTCCCTTAGAAAATATTGATTTTAGCCCAATTTAGCATGCTAGAAAATTGGCTATCAGTAGACTTTCAAGGAGATTTCTGACATACTATCTTTAATCTTCTTTTGAGAAAATGCGATCACATTTGTTTTGGGACTTTGACCTAAAAAAGAGTAACATTTTTTGATGCTTTTCGAATTACCTAATTTTAGGCCAAAATCATGGGCGAAATCTCTAACTTTTATTAATGTACTCCTTCAATAACATGTTTGCAATGCAAACATGCAAACATGAGCAAGTTATTTGTTTGTTATTAGGAAAAGCCAACAATGCTACATTATGTGAAAATAATTAAAACGTAGCTACTAGATTATTGCCAAGTCGTACAATTATAGTTAGGACCTAATTTGAAGGTGATTGAAAAACACTTACGTGCTTATAGGTGGGCAAATTGAGCCTAAAACTGAAGCCTAAAATATATTGTCATTTTAGAATATTTTGATGTGGACATTTTACAAACCTCGATGCTTGAAAGAAATGATCAAACATTTATACATTCTACACCTTGAGTTTTTCAAATATGTCAAATTTCAGAGTTTAAGGATTGAAATTGATCTACAAATGATCACAAAGAGTGAATGGTAGCTTGGGATCTTGATCTATATCAAGACTAGCTTCCAAATCTAGCTTCTACTTGACAATCTTTGTGAATCCAAGCAAGAACAATAAAAAATGACGATCCACGGCTTCACACTTGTGAATTACAGCTATTGTACGGCCTGGTAACAGAGAAATAGTTTATTATCATTTACTAAGCATTTATCCACAAAGAAAGTGCTTAAGAGAGTCAAAACACAAAGATTGCTTCAGAAACCAAAATTTCTTATCATTAGCTCAATAATGGATCCATCATGGATCAAGTACCAAATCACCATAATCTCTCTCTAAGCTGCATCCAGCACGTGTGGGACAGCTCATTGTACTTATCCATATCCACTTTGGATAAGATCTATCAAGTTTGCCACATCATCCATTAGTGATTTGTGTTATGGATGCCCTTGACTCATTCTCAAGGCCAATTGGTGTGGATTTTATTATTAGAGTTTTGAGAGAGAGAGAGAGAGAGAGAGAGAGAGAGAGAGAGTGTGTGCGCGCGCGCGCGTGTGGACTGTATTTGAAAAATTCACGGTCTAGAGTGTGTAAAAGTTTAGTCAATTCTTTCAAGCATCGAGGTTTTCAAAATGTCCACATCAAAATCTTTGAAAATGAGGATATAGTTTATGACTTTAATTTTTGGGCCCAATTTGCTCACCAATAAGCCTGTAACTGGATTCCAATCCCCTTCAAATTAGGGCCTAAATATAATGGTACCACCTAGCAATAATCTAGTGGCTAGTTTTTAATTGTTTTCACATAATGTAGCATTGTTGGCTTTTCCTCATAACAAACAAAAAACTTGCTCATGTTTGCATTTTGAATTGCAAACATGTTTTATGTACAAGGAAACCCAACATATATAAGGACAACATTAATTGTCGGTGTGCAGATAAATTGTCTATTTCACAACATCCAATGATTGGTGATTTTCTTGCCATTATTCAACGTCATCTATTTGTATTCGTTAGCCTAACTTTAAAAACAACATATGATCTATATATGCCTTCTCTTATGGTCCTATTTAGTGTTTTGCCATGTTTAAGTAGGTTCTCCAAAACTACAAAAGAATTTAAGAACTACTGGTTGTACATCTCGCATCATGAATTGCTTCCCATTAGCAAAGTGATCAAAGCTTAAAATGGTGAAAAAAGGTAGCGGCTACTATTGGTTAATAGCCTCTAGTATTGGTTAATAGCATTTACACAATGTACCATTGTTGAGATTTCCTCCTAAGAAACAAAAATTTATTTTTGTTTGCATTCCCACTTGTAAGTGACCATGCATACATGGGAGAAAAAGTGGCTTGTATCTCACACTCCCATCCCTGATCACCCATACTTAGTTTGCAAGTTCGAAAGTAATAAACAGGCTCGGAACTTTGACATTTGTCCACCCTCGTACAAAGGAGTGGATGCCAATCCACAAATCATCTCTTCTTCCCTCGTCAATGTGGGTTTAGGTGGGTTCGTAAAGATTGCATCCATCATGTCAATCCATTTTGCCCTCGTGATCATGAATTGTGAATGGCACATCCTCGTGTATTGTGTCTCCTTGAGACATATGCTCGTGCAAGTCCGCATGTGCATGCAGGGAAAGTGGCTTCATCTCACTGTCGTTCACATCATGTCTTCATGAATACTAAGCTTGTGTATAGCACATGTTCAAAAATAGTAAGCTCGTGTACATCATCTGTTGAATCATTTGCGTGAGTAATTGGAAGCAAGTCACCAACAAGCCGACTCCACCCTGCTTCAATTCAAATCTTCTGGAGATGTTCACAATCATTAGAAGCTTCATCTCCCATGGAGCATCACGTCAAAACAAATCAAAATCTACAAACTGCACTGATTTCTGACTCCTCCAGCACAATAAGGAGGGAGATTCTTTATACTACATTGGTGTGGGACCGCCAATCTTTTGTTGACGGGGATAATGTAGGCTGATATTCCAAGGACTATTCTAGCCATCCTACGCAACATCCTTGGAAACACAAGCAGAATAGGATCTAAACATAGACCTTGTCCATCAAGTTTAAGCTTCTACGTTATCCGTAATGGCTTAAGTTATTTAGTTCTAAGTTTAAATTGCCATACGCACGACACATAGATATGAAATTTCAAGTTATTTAAGCTAATGGCCACCAATTTTTACCTACGTGAAAGTCTCCTAAAAAACCATTGATTGACGGGACAAAACTTCTTGTAAATTAAAAATTGTATCACAATTCAATAACTACAAGGCACACCCATGGATAGAAATGTCAAAAAAATAAATTGAGAAATAATTAATAATTTTTATGTGTGTGTGTGTGTGTGTGTGTGTGTGTGTGTGTGTGTGTGTGTGTGTGTGTGTGTGGGTGAGCGAGCGTGATTTGATCCATCCACGTCCACGTTAGATGCCCTACCACGGCCGCCGATCTTAATGCCTTATATGAAGGGGTTTAAGATATCAGAATCTCCACATTCTCTGTCTTCCATACTTGCAGCTCGCTCCAAGTTCGTATTTCTCCAGGCTTCCGTCTTCATCTCTGAAGTAGGCCCAGACTCCAAATCACAAGGACCATGGTAATAACTCGACATCCAAGCACATGGATCGGAGAAGCCACCCAAATCGTTGAAAACATGCACTAGATCAACAAATTAAACAATCTTACAAACCCATTCCAAATATGCAAAATATTCCTTCCCTGTGTTGTACTAGCAAAGAAATGGTAACGTACAATGAACAAGCTTTCAATCAAGTTGACGCCACTAGTCTTTACCTACATGCGAATGACACGCGCTCATGCACATGTAGCAAATCAATATTTGTTGCTGAAAATAAAAGAAGTCATGCTAGTTTATGGGAAACTATAGTTGTTAAATCAGGTATGCTTCTTGAAATATGTAGTGAAGATGGTCTTGTAAATGCTGCAAGTGGTCTTTTCCAAATGAAAACAACCATAGGCAATTGATATTATTTGGATTCAATTCTTCGATCCACACATTGGACAAAAAGCATGCCTTAGCCACTTTCATACAACGAGGCACATACCGCAAATGTGGACACTAATTCGGGCTGATTGGACCTTGTTGGCTATGGCTATACATGCCAAATTTATGCTGGTTAAACAGCATATTTGACAAGTTTATACAAGGTCTATCATAAAAGTCCCTTAGAAAATATTGATTTTAGCCCAATTTAGCATGCTAGAAAATTGGCTATCAGTAGACTTTCAAGGAGATTTCTAACATACTATCTTTAATCTTCTTTTGAGACAATGCGATCACATTTGTTTTGGGACTGACCTAAAAAAGAGTAACCTTTTTTTATGCTTTTTGAATTACCTGATTTTAGGCCAAAATCATGGGTTTAATCTCTAAATTTTATTAATGTACTCCTTCAATAACATGTTTGCAATGCAGAATGCAAACTGGAGCAAGTTATCTGTTTGTTATTAGGAAAAGCCAACAATGCTACATTATGTGAAAATAACTGAAACCTACCCACTAGATTATTGCCAAGTCGTACCATTATAGTTAGGCCCTAAGCTGAAGGTGACTGAAATACACTTACATGCTTATGGGTGGGCAAATTGAGCCTAAAAGCTGAAGTCGTAAACTATACTCTCATTTTAAAAGATTTTGATGTGGATATTTTACAAACCTCGATGCTTGAAAGGAATGATCAAACATTTATACACTCTACACCTTGAGTTTTTCAAATATACTCTACACTTTACAAATAGATTCCAAGGAGATGACGTAGTCACTTTAGGATGTGCAAAACCATGCCGGCTTCAAAGGCTTTTTATCTAGTAAATTTTTTTTGCACGATGTTTGGTGGCTCACAACAAGCATTCTAGGTTGGACTAGACCAACCTACAAACAATAAACATCCGTATTCTGGATATTAAGCATTGTATATTGTTACATATCTGTTTGAAATCTAAAGTCCATTAGGAGAAATACAATTGGCATTAACAGTTTGTAAATTGTTAATTTCATAAATATTGCAATTATATTTTCTTAACACACGGCCCCTAAAAACGTACATGACCCCGGAAACGTATATCGCTGCTATAGAAAACAAAATTATACATAACGCATGTAAATTGCATCTTATCTAGCATAGCAAACAGGCACAATACAAACAAGCAGAATACGAAAGAAACTTGGTGGTGCTGAACGATGGCGTATTGCATGATATGACCCATGTATGCAACAAGCTTCTTTGTGTCAGATGCTCAAAAAACCATGATGACTTCCAAACCAATGGGCATATGTGGTTTAGCGAAATATTTTGAATTTATCTTTAAAACAAAAGAGGCACAGTTTTTAAACTCGTTCTAATACATGTGGCATTAATATAGACCATTCAAAATTTTGAGAAATCATAAATAATAAACTTTCAAAAACAATATTCAACAAAAAATGCACCTTTTTGTCCTATGTTTACCATGTACCACTGGTTATACGATAGGGCCAAAAAGTATTTAAAATAGTATCAACATAGAAAACTTTAATTTTAAAGTATCCACAACAATTGTGGCCAATACTAGCTTCTCTAAAAGTGATTCAGTGGCATGAGAGTGGAGTCCAATTATCTCAATGTAGCATGATCCAATTGCAATGTGAATAGACATGTCAATGTAATCTCCAAAATCATATGTAGGTCACATTAACGGCACACCTAGTTTTTGTGCATTCAACTTCTCAACAATGCTTTGAAGCAAATATGTTCTTGCATTGAAGTGATCTATTGCAGAACTAAAGAGATTGCCAATTTGACACGCACGTAAAAAGAGAAACAGTTTTAGCATGTTGACCCTTGCATGGCAATTTTCGTGGCAATTGTGGCAATGCTAAACAGACGCATGGCATTGTCACACCCCTCCTAAATTTCTATCAACGGCCAACTCCCCGACAGACCTCTTTATGATGGAAGGGAAAAAATTCAAAATTTTGAATATGCATGGGATAGCCATGCAACAGTAAAAAGTTGCTTCCCATGGCATAAATGTTTAGAGTGATTTGCCATGCGCGCCAACCCATCAATGATTTTAGGGTTGCAAAATTTGTTCTGCATGGTAGTGCAATGTAGCACTGGCACTTTTCAACATGTGGCAAAAATTCTCATAGACGTGTACCATGCATGGTAAACCTCCAATCTATCATTTTTTGGAGGTTTTTTCTTGGCGTGGTAGTGGCACGCACGACACTACCACACATGAGTTTTTGACAAAAATAAAATGCGTGTCCGAAATGAAAATTGGATGCCCTTGAGTCATTTTTAGGGCCAATTGGTGTGGATTTTATTTGTAGAGTTTTGAGAGAGAGAGAGAGAGAGAGAGAGAGAGAGAGAGAGAGAGAGAGAGAGAGAGAGTGTGTGTGTGTGAGTGAGTGAGTGTGTGTGTGTGTGTGTGTGTGTGTGTGTGTGTGTGTGTGTGTGTGTGTGTGTGTGTGTGTGTGTGTGTGTGTGTGTGTGTGTGTGTGTGTGTGTGTGTGTGTGTGTGTGTGTGTGTGTGTGATGTGGACTGTATTTGAAAAATTCACAGTCTAGAGTGTGTAAAAGTTTTGTCGATTCTTTCAAGCATCGAGGTTTGCAAAATGTCCACATCAAAATGAGGATATAGTTATGACTTTAGTTTATGGGCCCAATTTGCTCACCAATAAGCCTGTAAGTGGATTCCAATCCCCTTCAAATTAGGGCCTAACTATAATGGTACCATCTGGCAATAATCTAGTGGCTAGTTTTTAATTGTTTTCACATAATGTAGCATTGTTGGCTTTTCCTCATAACAAACAAAAAACTTGCTCATGTTTGCATTTTGAATTGAAAACATGTTTTATGTACAAGGAAACCCAACATATTGAAGGACAACATCAATTGTCGGTGTGCAGATAAATTGTCTATCAGAACATCCAATGATTGGTGATTTTCTTGCCATTATTCAATGTCATCTATTTGTATTCATTAGCCACACTTTAAAAACCACAGATGATCTATATATGCCTTCTCTTATGGTCCTATTCAGTGTTTTGTCATGTTTAAGTAGCTTCTTCAAAACTACCAAAGAATTTAGGAACTGCTAGTTGTACATCTCGCATCATGAATTGCTTTCCATTAGCAAAGTGATCGAATCATAAAATGGTGAAAAAAGGTAGTGGCTACTATTGGTTAATAGCCTTTACACAATGTACCATTGTTGAGATTTCCTCCTAAGAAACAAAAACTTACTTTTGTTTGCATTCCCACCTGTAAGTGACCATGCATACATGGGAGAAAAAGTGGCTTGTATTTCACGCTTTGCTTTTGCTTTTGTTTTTATTGTAGTAGTATGCAATCCATCCATAGCTAGCAGAAAAGAGTAGTTTGCGTGCACACCATAGTTTCTCTAAAAAGGAAACTTGGAGGAAGGAGAACTTTATGTTCAAGAACTCTATGTCCAACAAAGGACACTACAACAAGATATGCAATTTCCAACTCTTTTTTTTGGCATTGTTTTTAAAGATAGAATTTAGAATGAGTGGAAGCAGAAAGCTTGAGCATTGGGTCCGACATTTTGCCTCGGTATAAGCCTTTGAAATTTTAACGTGTTTACCAAAGATTTATAGGGAGGGTTATTCAGAATGTTCTATCGTGAGACTTGGTGAGGAAGATCTCAAGTCAAAAGGGAGAGATGAATGTGAAGTGCTTAAATTAGGATGTACTTTGAATGATGATTTTGTGAATGATAGTGAGGGTTCATTATCATTACCTATATCATTGATTAGAGGTCCAGGTTTGACAAGAAAAAGTACTTCAATCATTCTTATGTTGAAGGAACTATGTATTCTTTTCATGGCTTCTAATGTTTGAGATTCTTCCATTTCTTATGATGCAACTATCAAGAGGGAGATTGCTAACTTTTGTGGTGTGATCATTAAGAGGGAGTCTTTTGAAGGAAAGGGCAAAGGAAGAGTGACTCTTGGGAAGATTCAAGGCATGGATCTTACATCTCTTCATCAACTCAAAGGTTGTTATGATTGTGGTGGAGTGTTCATGCATGATCAAGATGGCAAAAGATTGGATGAAGAAGACTACATGGAGCAACTCAAGTGGCAATTTTTCCAAGGCAAGGAAGATATCATTGGTGAGGTCATTGAGGTTTGGTTTGAGCTCAAATGGGCTGGTTTGATTAGGTTTGATACTCAACTTCATCTACTCTACTTCATGTTGGATAGAATTGTAGAAATCAAGCAATGATGAGATCTTGTGGGATGTTAATCGTGTGTTTGAGAGGGAGTATCTTCAGAGGTTCAGATCTGAAGATGTTTATAAATACAAAGTCCTCGATGTTTTATTGGAAGATCAAGATGTTGATCTTGAATTGCTTCATCAAAACCAAGAGGCAAGTAGCAATTGGAAGCTAGTCAAAAGCATCAAAGGGGAGCCACGTGGGAAAAGCATTTTGGATCTGTTTTTACATGTTCTTGAAGGTTCAAGTAAGGTTATTGGATCAGCAAGGAAGTGTCCTTTTACTCTACCTTATATGTTTACTTTTGAGCAAAGTTCAAGATCTAGCATCCTAGTGTTGGCAAATTGGCAAATTGTTGACAATGTAGGATCAAGGGTTGTATGCAAATCTTGTGGAGATACTTCAAGTATTTCAAGTTTAGGTTTTTCTCATTCAAATGGAGCAAAGAACACATCATTTTGGCATTCATTCACTCAGGGGTTTTCATGGATTGGAGATCTACAAAGGCAAGGCGGTGATGGAGGGTCATTCATGGAGATACATGGTGCATTCACTATGGGCATAGTGGAATGTGGAGGAGGCATGCAAACACTTGTTGGTTACTTTCACTTACAACTTAATGTTTTACAGAGAGTTCAAAGTTGGATACATAGAGGAATCCTTTCATTATGATTCTTTGTTCTTTTACATGTATCATGTTCAACATTCTATGTAAAATTGATGTAAGAAATAGTGAAGCATCCTATATGGACACTATTATCTATATCAACTATGTTGTACTTAATATTGTACATATTAGAACACTTGAGAAGATATCTATTATCATGATGGAGATCATTCTTAGGTTGGAGCAAAGTAGTGTTGTAAAACTAGCACTCAAACTTCAGGACCTTCGAAATGACACCAAAATCATGCTATTTGGACATATAGGCCAAAATTGGCTATTTTAGGCTACTAGTGCCCTAAATTTGGGTCCTAAGTTCTAGAGAGAGGAGAGAGAGACATCTCTCTCACCTATATTAGGCTGAAATTCGTGGAGAACAGGTTGGAGAAACTTACTGTATTGTTGAGAGAGATCAATAGATCATTGTCACAGTTTCTTCCTCCATTGAGAGCATTGCTTTGTGTATTGTCTTCAAGCTTTTGTGTATGATCTTAAGAGGTTTCCAAAAGTGGTACGCTGTTGTTGTAGGGCTGGTATGCTATTGTTTTTGGCTGCCATCAGTACTTTTTATTAGTTTCTTTTGTCTCTTGAATGCTTTGTCAAGTTCATGTGTATCAAAGATAGCATTAGGATGCTTTGCCATTTCTACCTTTTATAGCTTGTTGTGCAAAGATCTTAGCCAAGTATTTTGGGAGTTTGGATCCATGCAAGATCCACTTTTTTAACAGGATGGAGATCATTCTAAAGTTGGATCAAAATAGTATGGTTAACACTATGCTAAAACTAGTTGAAGAGGGAGTGTGAAAAATTGTCAACTAGTTTGATATTTTGGTCATATATGTATATTTGGCAATTGAGGCCAATTTTCTTTTTATACTTAGAGATAGTCACTCAAAGCTATTTTAGTTCAAATGTTTTTTAAACTACCACTTTTGGAAAGTGAGGGAAAATGTAGGAGGTTGAGTTTGGTAGATTCAAATTTGAATGTTGGAGACATTGAATCTAGTCCACATTAATAGTAGAATTTTTGATATGGAGGAAAACCAAGATCATTAATGAGGCATGGACCTATTATATATAGATGTACCTCTCTCTCTCATTTCATGCTTATTCCTGAGTTTAAATAATTCTGGCCCTATCGTATAACCAGTGGTACATGGTAAACATAGAATAAAAAGGTGCATTTTCTGTTGAATATTGTTTTTGAAAGTTTATTATTTATGGTTTCTCAAAATTGTGAATGGTCTTTATTAATGCCACATGTATTAGAACAAGTTTCAAAAATGTGCCTCCTTTGTTTTAAAGATAAATTCAAAATATTTCGCTAAACCACATATGCCCATTGGTTTGGAAGTCATCATGGTTTTTTGAGCATATGACACAAAGAAGCTTGTTGCATATGTGAGTCAAGCTTGGATCACCACCTCACCATATCATGCAATACGCCATCATTCAGCACCACCAAGTTTCTTTCTTATTCTGCTTGTTTTTATTGTGCTTGTTTGCTATGCTAGATAAGATGCAATTTACATGCGTTATGTATAATCTTGTTTTCTATAGCAGCAATATATGTTTCCGGGCTCATGTACGTTTTTTAAAAGCTGTGTTAAGAAAATATAATTGCGATATTTTTGAAATTAACAATTTACATTGTGACTGATTTGTAGGGTTGTTAATGCCAATTGTATTTCTCCTAATGGACTTTAGATTTTAAAGAGATATCTAACAATATACAATGCTTAATATACGGAATACAGATGTTTATTGTTTGTAGGTTGGTCTAGTCACTAGACCAACCTAGAATGCTTGTTATGAGCCACCAAACATCGTGCAAAAAAAATTTGCTAGATAAAAAGCCTCCGAAGCCGGCATGGTTTTGCACATCCTAAAGTGACTACGTCATCTCCTTGGAATCTATTTGTAAAGTGTAGAGTATATTTGAAAAACTCAAGGTGTAGAGTGTATAAATTTTTGACCATTTATTTCAAGCATCGAGGTTTGTAAAATATCCACATCAAAATCTTTTAAAATGAGAGTATAGTTTACGACTTCAGCTTTTAGGCTCAATTTGCCCAGCCATAAGCATTTAAGTGTATTTCAGTCACCTTCAAATTAGGGCCTAACTATAATGGTACGACTTGGCAATAATCTAGTAGCTAGGTTTTAATTATTTTCACACAATGTAGCATTGCTGGCTTTTCCTAATAAGAAACAAATAACTTGCTCATGTTTGCATTTTGCATTGCAAACATGTTATTGAAGGAGTACATTAATAAAATTTAGAGATTAAACCAATGATTTTGGCCTAAAATTAATTAATTCGAAAAGCATAAAAAAAGGTTACTCCAAAGTCCCAAAACAAATGTGATTGCATTGTCTCAAAAGAAGATTAAAGATAGTATGTTAGAAATCTCCTTGAAAGTCTACTGATAGGCAATTTTCTAGCATGCTAAATTGGGCTAAAATCAATATTTTCTAAGGGACTTTTATGATAGACCTTGTATAATATTGTCAAATATGTTGTTTAACCAGCATAAATTTGGCATGTATAGTCATAGCCAACGAGGTCCAATCAACTCGAATTAGTGTCCATGTTTGCGGTATGTGCCTCGTTATATGAAAGTGGCTAAGGGATGCCTTTTGTCCAATGTGTGGATTAAAGAATTGAATCCAAATAACATCAATTGCCTATGGTTGTTTTCATTTGGAATAGACCACTCGCAGCATTTACAAGACCATCTTCACTACATATTTCAAGAAGCATACCTACTTTAACAACTATAGTTTCCCATAAACTATCATGACTTCTTTTATTTTGAGCAACAAATATTGATTTGTGACATGTGCATGAGCATGTGTCATTCGCATGTAGGTAAAAACTGGTGGCGTCAATTTGATTGAAAGCTTGTTCATTGTATGTTACCATTTCTTTGCTAGTACAACATAGGGAAGGAATATTTTGCATATTTGGAATGGGTTTATAAGATTGTTTAATTTGTTGATCCAGTGCATGTCTTCAATGATTTGAGTGGCTTCTCTTAGTCAATTCAGTATGTCTATATATGTGTGATCAGTTTGGCACTATTCATAATATCCTCAAATTAGTTAGCTATATAGATTGGATGCTTCCAAAGTACCCTCAAAGAATAGAAGACCTGTCAGCTATATTTGTTATCTAAGGTGGAGTGTCAATGGTCACTTTTTATTTAGATGACCTAGTCTATTATGAGATCAAATGGAGATATTACTACACATGTCGCCATACATCGGCTACAATGTGGTCATTTCTACCATACAAAGATTCTCATTGTGTTGCACTTGTGATACGGGTGATGTTCATACTAGGAAAAGATCTATGCCAACTAGTTCAATTGAGTAACGTCTCCGACATGTAGGTCTAGATTACATCATTTTGCTCTTGTAGAACGCCATCCATAGATATAGAGATAAATGATACTGAAAATGATGGCACTTCTCGACATAGAGGCCGAAGATCACGCATCACTAATTGGTTTCATATTGTCCTCAGAGGTATATATCCCACTATGAGGAGACACATTTCCCACTGATCACCTCCTTGATGATATCAATGGCATAGTTTGGACATACTTCTAGCAATAGTCCCGATTACATGCTTCTTCTATAGTAGTGGGAGATAATGACATCATTCATATCATCATATTGTGGCCATATATTTGTACTATATTCATCTTAGATCATCGTAGTTAGTTGCACATGTATTTTTTCTTCCTTGCTATCGTTGAGACATTTCATACGGTCCCACTGTAAACACACACTTGACATGTACTCTTTCGTCTCAAGTTCTTTTGGCATGAAACTCTCTCTCTCTCTCTCTCTCTCTCTCTCTCTCTCTCTCTCTCTCTCTCTCTCTCTCTCTCTCTCTCTCTCTCTCTCTCTCTCTCTCTCTCTCTCTCTCTCTCTCTCTCTCTCTCTCTCTCTCTCTCTCTCTTGTGAAGAATTGAAAAAGATTATCTATGTTAGATATAGGGGTCTTATGTTTTTTACATCAAGCATCTAGGTGTAGGATGTTGGTAGGAATAAATTTGACATAGATGGCAAATTATGCATTTCCACTTGTAATGCCACTATTGAGCCAAAATAGAGTAAGAGGCTTAACACTTGCTAATTAGAGTGTAGACAAGTGTAAAGTTTTTGTTTGATGAATTCCAAGAGGTCCAATAGGATATAGAGGTGGAACCTTGTGAGGTCCAATAGGAAATTGAGGTGTGCTTGAATATAGTCCAATAGAATTAAGAGGTGCATAGATCAATGATCCAATAGGATCAAGAGGTGACAAAATGTGGTCCAATCATAGTTAAGCATAGTGGTAGCTCGTGGACCTTCTAGTATCATTGTACTCCTCATTTTGAAGTCAATTGATTTGGTGATTTCATGGATTTTGTGAGTTATTGGATTTCTAGCTTTCTCTCTCTACCTGAGAGCTCTTGATGCATTTTCTCTCTCTACCCGAGGAGAGCAGCGTGTTTTTACTTAGATTATTTTTTGAATACTTCCCACACGTGTGAGTGAGAGTTGGAAGTGATTGAATGCATGTAGTAGTGTGTTTTTGCCATAGGATTCAAGATTGATCTTGAATCTCAATCTAGTCTTGATCTTGGTGCATCTACACACCTTAGGAGATCACAAGTACATGTAGTGGACAGTCCACACGTGTGAAATTTAACATGGTATCAGAGCCTACCTAAGGTTACCATGCATTTTGATCCATCTAAGTGAAAAAAATTTCATCAATCTTGAGCTAGAAGTTGTCAAGGCCCATTTTCCTAGCTATCTTGTTCAATCTTGGATCAAAAGAGATCAAAAGGACATTGATTGGGTCTGACCTGGTACTGTACGGAATTAGGTGCTCAGACACGTGTGAGGAACATCCAATTTCAGTTTGGAAGTTTTCTCTCATGTTTGATCCATTTATCTTGCTTGATAGCTTGTTTTGAAGCTATTTTTGTCTAGTTTCTGTTGCAATCAGTTTCATTCCATTTGGTTGAGCCAATCAAAAGTTATAAGCTTTTGAAGAGGGTTAGGTAGGGCACCTAGACCTGGGTGGACACATTTGGTTTGGTCAAGAGATTGCTTGGTTGATCCAAAATCATAGTTGTATGCTTGCCAATCTCATCTATATGTGATCTAGGCACTGTTTTGAGATCTTAGCCATTTTGTTTCATGCAATATCATTGTATTTGAGTCAAATTTGGTTTCTTAGTGTATTTCACACGTGCTAAGAGTGTTAGATCCTAACTTTGCCTATACTCCATCATTTGATGTGAAATAGATCTTGTTTTAGACAGATTTGAGTAGCTAGTGAGAATCAATTCACAAATTGTTGTAAGATCTTTCATAGGAGGAGATAGTACTCAATTATTGGATCCTATTGAAAGTGTGTAACAACATTTATTGTTCATCATTTGAGTTTTCTTCACTTCAAATGTCTTCAATGGGTTCATCCTTGTTGGAACCAAGTGAAAGATTGACCACTTCAAATTATTCAATTTGGAAAATGAGGATGGAGTCCATCTTGATCCTTCAAGACGTGATGGACATAGTTCTTGGCCTTGAAGAAGAACCACAAGTTCTTCAAGAGGTTCAAAAATACAAAAAGAGAGCTAGGATGGCTCTCCACTACATTAAGATGAATGTCTCTAATGAGATATTGAGGGAGATAGGTACTTGTACAACAACCAAAGAAGCTTGGGATTGTCTCAAGACTATCTATGAGGCTAAGAATACCTCTAGGCTTCTCACTCTTAGGAATCAAATCTTTCAAAGTAGCCAAAAGAGTGATGAGAGTGCATCTAGTTATGTTCTGAGAGTAAAAGATATTCATAGAAAGCTTGCTTGCATTGGTGATTCCATCAATCAAAATGAGCTAGTTCAAGTCATTCTCAATGGCTTGAGAAGTGAATTTGATAATCTTGTCCAATCCTATGCCATTAAGGAGGAGCTACCAAGTTTGGAGGCTCTCCAAAGTGTGCTAATTTCATAAGAATCAAGACAAGAGTACAAGCTCTTGAGGATGGACAAGCTTTCTCTCACTCATAATGATGGCAAAGCTCTCTTTGCCAAGGATAAGCACAAAGAGAGGAGCAAGAACCAACATCAACAATCCTCAAGCAAGGACAAAGTCAAATCCAAAGACAAAGATGAGAAGGAAGATGATTCCTCTAATGCTTCATCATCCAAGCTCAAGAAGAAGAAGAAGATCAAGTGCTTTATTGTGGCAAGAAAGGTCATTATGCCACCAATTGCTTCAAAAAGAAGAATCAACTCAAGCAAGCCAATATTACCAATGAGAAGAAAGACACTATTGCAAGTGATGGAGAGGGATCTCTTATGGTCTCTAGTTTCTCATCTACTCCTTTCAAGAAGGATGGCCTATGGTATATTGATAGTGGAGCCTCTTCACATATGTGTAGCTCCAAGGACTCTTTCTCTTCTATTGCACCTTATGATGGAGTGAAGGAATCAATATACACTGCAAATGATTTTGAATGTCCTATTGAAGGCATAGGGAACATTCCCTTGAAGCTTGCATCCTCTAAAGCTCTTTCTCTCTCTAGAGTTCTTTATGTACCTAAGCTTACCAAGAATCTTATTAGTTCTGGCCAATTGCTTGATAATGGCCTTGATGTAAAATTCAATGTTGATACTTGCACTATCAAGAAGAATGATGAGATACTTGCATTAGGATCTAGATTTGGTGGCATCTATAAACTAGATACAAATGAGTATGTGAATGCTTGTAATGTTGCTCTTGTGAACAAGCTCTCTATGGAGGAATTATGGCATAGGAGGTTGGGACATCCCAACTACAAATCCATGCTCTCTATGATCAAAGAATCCAAAGCTATTGGCTTGCCAAAGTCATTCTCCAAGAAGATCAAGCCTTGTGAGGCTTGTGCTATTGCTAAATCTCACAAAAAGCCATTTACAAGATCTTCTATCAAAAGCAAGCATCCTTTGGAGTTAATCCACTCGGATGTGCATTTCTCATCAACTACAAGCAAGGGAGGAGCCACTTGTTTTGTTACTTTCATTGATGATTACACAAGATTCACTTGGATATATCTTCTTGCTTCAAAATATATGGTGTTTGATCATTTCCTTATTTTCAAAGCTTATGTAGAGAAGCAATTCTCATTCAAGATTAAAGCTCTTAGAAGTGATGGAGGTGGTGAATATATCTCCAATCAATTTCCAGATTTTTGTGAGCTTGAAGGCATTAAAAGAGAGTTTTCTTGTGCCTACTCTCCATCTCAAAATGGAGTGGCCGAGAGAAAGAATAGATCTCTATGTGAATGTGCAAAATCTATGAGAATTGAGGCATCTTTGCCCAAAGTTTTTTGGGGAGAAGCCATTAATTGTGTAAATTATCTTTGCAATAGGCTCCCACATATAGCTCTTGGAGGAAAGTCACCATATGAAATCTTATTTTTGAAGAAGCCTAAGGTTGATCACCTTAGAGTTTTTGGATGCTTATGCTTTGTCCATATTCCCTTGGAAACAAGGAAGAAGGAAGAAGATCCTAGTGCATGCAAAGGGATCATGGTTGGATACTCATCCACCAAGAAGGCCTATAGAGTCTTTATACTCTCTACTTCTCAAGTTATTGAAAGTAGAGATGTTGTCTTTCATGAAGATCAACACTCATCATTTGAAGAGGCCGAGATCAAGAAATCTATGGATGCATCATCAATTATTGATTTTGAAGACAATCATGATGTGATGGGGTCGAGATTTGAAGAAGACTCTCCTCGGATTTTTTCACCAAGAAGATCCATGAGAGATAGATCCGAGCCTAAGAGGCTCTCATATGTTGACAAAGGCAAACAAGTGGATCTTAATTCCACTAATTATGTTTTTTATGTCTCTCATGAAGAGCCAAAGAATGTACAAGAGTTACTCAATACCAAGGAGTGGTATGATGCCATGAAGCAAGAGTATGATGCATTGATCACCAACAATACTTGGGAGCTTGTGGATCCTCCTTCCAACAAGCATGTGATTGGTTGCAAGTGGGTATTTCGGATCAAGTAATGCAATAATATATCTATCATCTCTCAACTTAAGAAAATCCTATTGCCTCAATAGAATGAGTTTAGAATAGATTGGGTGATGCAGTAGTATATTTATAGTGGGAGTGGGTGGTCTCTCACGAAATGGGCTCTATGGGACAAACCCCCAATAGGCCTTTGTGACCAACTTTTACATAACTTGAAATTACATATCTACGTGTCGTGCCCATGTCAATTTAAACTTAGAACTAAATAACTTAAGCCATTACGGATAACATAAAAGCTTAAACTTGATGGACAAGGTCTACGTGAATGACAATGGGAGGAAACAAAGATGAATGGAAAAGAATGTATCAGATGTGGTGAGTTTTGGTAGATGGAGGTAATAGATGGAGCAAGGTCCATTGTTCATGACCGTCCTTGAAACACTTTGTTGACAGAGGTCTCCCCTTTTGACATTGTTGTGCCACTACAGCTTCTTTGAGTTCTTTGCACAGTTTGAGAGCTCTTTGAAGCAATTGTTTCTAGAGACTTGTATGATGTGTGTTTTTTTTCTTCATACACGTAGTCATGTGCTTTTGAGTTATCAACAGGCTGACAATTGTCGATCTCTTTTGCGACGACACGACTGACATTTTATTGGCTAGAGACTCTATCATTCATTTTGACCCTATCAGTACCTCGGATTTGCTACCAAATGTGCGCCTCAGCTGCTCTGATGGTTATCGACCTAGAAATCAGCAAACAAACCTACAAAACAAAAACCAATATTGATGTTCTTAAGTATATTACCACAAAATAAATTTGCAACAATCTAAACTTTACAAAACAAATCTGAAAAAACCAAATTTACTCAAAGCAAAAGCTAAATTTACACAGACAACAAAGATGCATAGATTTCAAAACTGTACTGGATCTAGATCTACAACAAATAAAACTAATATAGATACTTTGCAAAAGCTTGGATCTACACAAGCTTGGAAGGAACTGGCTTCGAAATAGCCATCGGAATAGGTAACGGTATACCCTACTGGTGGAGGAAAAACTAAAGTAGACTAATATTAACTTGTTTGCACAATGAGATAATTTACAATACAATGCATAGAGGAAACAATGAAGATCCAAACCACAAGGGAGGAGACTCAAGAGAAAGAGAAATCTATTTTCACCAAATGAACTCCTCCAAAATGAGCCATCCTTACTCTTATTTATAGTGGGAGTGGGTGATCTCTTACGAAATGGTCTCTATGGGACAAACTCCCAATAGGCCTTTGTGATTAACTTTTACATAACTTGAAATTGCATATCTGCATGCCGTGCCCATGGCAATTTAAACTTGGAGCTAAGTAGCTTAAGCCATTACGGATAACGTAATGGCCTAAGCTTGATGGGCAAGGTCTACGTTTAGATCCTATCTGGCTTGTGTTTCCAAAGATGTTCCGCGGGAGGGCTAGAATATTCCTTGAAAAATCAGCCTACATTATCTCCTCCGTCAAAAAATTGGCGGTCCCATGCCAATGTAGTATAAAGCCACGACAGATGAATCTTCTAAGAATTGTGAGCATCTCCAGAAGATTTGAATTGATGCAGGGTGGAGTTGGCTTGTTGATGACTTGCTTCCAATTGCTCACGCAAATGATTCAATGGATGATGTACACGAACTTTGTATTTTTCAAGACATGATGTGAATGCCACACGAGGGGTTATTGAACGATAGTGAGATGAAGATGGAGTTTGTGTCATAAAGGGTGTGTAATATCGGAAGTGGTAAAGGTGGATATATGAAATTGGCTGGATGCATAAAAAATTTGTAAACCCTAAACCCTGAACCTTGGACCCTAAATTAAACCTTGAACCCTAAATTCTAACGCTACCCTAAGGTCTATGCCCTACATCCCCATAATCGTAAATCTGATTACACATCTCATACCCTAAAACCTACATGCTATATCCTACACCATAAGCTCTAATCTCTAAAACCCAAGTCGGTTACTAGACCTTTAATTAAATCACTCATCCCAATAAAATTATGTTTTTGGGTTATGTGGTGTATGTCGATGAATAATCCGATAACATGATCATGGTTTATGATATGCATGTCAAGCTTAGTGGCAGTCTTCATTTGTGATATGTGTATTCAATTTGTTTATCTCTAATTTTGTTTGTCATCCAATGTTACTTGACAAAGTGGACCAATGCAAATGGCGAGTTCACAGATTGGATAAGAGGCCTAGCTACACCAGAGAATACCATGCCCATGTAAACGATGTAAGTATGCATTGCGATGAGAACGACATTTTACTATATCACACATTTGCATGTATGGACAGATAGAGAGAGAGTCATTATTTGTGTGGCCCGAAGTCGACATCCAATTTTCATTTCGGACACACATTTTTGTTTGTCAAAAACTCATGTGTGGTAGTGTCGTGCGTGCCACTACCACGCCAAGAAAAAATCTCCAAAAAATTATAGATTGGAGGTTTACCACGCATGGTACATGTCTATGAGAATTTTCGCCACATGCTGAAAAGTTCTAGTGCTACATTGCACTACCATGTAGAACAAATTTTGCAACCCTAAAATCATTGATGGTTTGGCACGCATGGCAAATCACTCTAAACGTTTTTGTCATGGGAAGCAACTTTTTAGTGTTGCATGGTAGAAAGGCGCATGGCTATCCCATGCATATTCAAAATTTTGAATTTTTTCCCTTCCATCATAAAGAGGTCTGTCGGGGAGCTGGCCGTTGATTGTGACAATGCCATGCGTCTGTTTAGCATTGCCACAATTGCCACAAAAATTGCCATGCGAGGGTCGATAGGCCAAAACTATTTCTCTTATTATGTGCGTGTCAAATTGCTAATCTCTTTAGTTCTGCAATAGATCACTTCAATGCAAGAACATATTTCTTTTTCAATGCTTCAAAGCATTGTTGAGAAGTTAGATGTACAAAAACTAGGTGTGCCGTTAATGTGACCTACATATGATTTTCGAGATTACATTGAGATGTCTATTCACATTGCAATTGGATCATGCTACATTGACATAATTGGACTCCACTCTCATGCCATTGAATCACTTCTAGAGAAGCTAGTATTGGCCACAATTGTTGTGGATACTTTAAAATTTAAAGTTTTCTATGTTGATACTATTTTAAATAATTTTTGGCCCTATCGTATAACCAGTGGTACATTTTGTAAGAGACCACCCACTCCCACTATAAATAAGAGTAAGGATGGCTCATTTTGGAGGAGTTCATTTGGTGAAAATAGATTTCTCTTTCTCTTGAGTATCCTCCCTTGTGGTTTGGATCTTCATTGTTTCCTCTCTGCATTGTATTGTAAATTATCTCATTGTGCAAACAAGTTAATATTAGTCTAGTTTAGTTTTCCCTCCACTAGTAGGGTATACCGTTGCCTATTCCGATGGCTATTTCGAAGCTAGTTCCTTCCAAGCTTGTGTAGATCCAAGCTTTTGCAAAGTATCTATATTAGTTATATTTGTTGTAGATCTAGATCCAGTATAGTTTTGAAATCTATGCATCTTTGTTGTTTGTGTAAATTTAGCTTTTGCTTTGAGTAAATTTGGTTTTTTCAGATTTGTTTTGTAAATTTTTTATTGTTGCAAATTTATTTTGTGGTAATATATTTAAGAACGTCAATATTGGTTTTTGTTTTGTAGGTTTGTTTGCTGATTTCTAGGTCGATTACCATCAAAGAAGCTGAGGCGCACATTTGCTAGCAGATCCTAGGTATTGATAGGGTCGGAATGAATGATAGAGTCTCTAACCAATAAAATGTCAGTCGTGTCGTCGCAAAAGAGATCGACAATTGTCAGCCTGTGGATAACTCGAAAGCACATGACTACGTGTATGAAAAAAAGAACACACATCATACAAGTCTCTAGATACAATTGCTTCAAAGAGCTCTCAAACTGTGCAAAGAACTCAAAGAAGCTGCAATGGCACAACAATGTCAAAAGGGGAGACCTCTGTCAACAAAGTGTTTCAGGGACAATCCTGAACAACGGACCTTGCTCCATCTATACCTCCATCTACCAGAACTCACCAGATCTGATAAATTCTTTTCCATTCATCTTTGTTTCCTCCCATTGTCATTCATTCACACTGGTCTTGGATTCCTCATCATGTTTCAAGCCCATACTACCCTTGTTGTATATCATCCATTTGGTCATTTGCAGAGGCCACAAGAAGCACAAGTCATCAACGAGTGAAATCCTATAGGCCTATGTAAACTCAAGGAATTTTTGGTCAATCAGAGATTGAAGTTATGAGTGCACAACATCAATGACAAAGCTATTTTAAAAGGGGAGCAATGATGATTTTGTGGAGAATTGTACAAAGAGGATTGGTTATGTTATGGATAGATATGGAAAACCACACAAGACTCATCTCCTTCTCTTTTCCATCCATTCATATCTTCATGTTCCACCATATAATACATCTTGAACCTTCATCTCACTTCCTCCATCCTTGTCTCAAGTCCTCATTAATCCCCGATGGATCAATCTGAACTTGCCCTAGTTTATCAACTACAGTACTTCATGAAGCAGACAAATCTGCGACCTCCAGAGCATACCCCTGATATATAGTTCAATGCTTGAAACAAGAAAATTGAGGATGTTAGCAGTTCTCAACAATGATTATGAGCCATGTCTTAATACATGCCTCTATACATTCACGACCACTTTAAGAGCTCACGAACACCGTGAAGAATTCAAGCAGCTGCAAGAAACGTCAAATGGAAAACCATTGTTGACAGAAGTGCTTTCAAAAGACAGTAATGGGAAAAGGAATTTTGAGCCATCCAGCCACTTCCATATATCCACCTTCACGACTTCCGAGATTGCAACACGCCCTATGACACCCACTCCACCTTCATCTCACTACCCTTCACATCATGTCTTCAAAAATACTAAGCTCGTGTACATCATCTGGTCAAAAAAACTAAGCTCGTGTACATCATTTGTTGAATCATTTGCATGAGTAATTGGAAGCAAGTCACCAACGAGCCGACTCCACGTTGCTTCAAATCTTCTAGAGATGTTCACAATCATTAGAAGCTTCATCTCCCGTCGAGCATCACATAAAAACAAATCAAAATCTACAAACTGTACCGATTTCTGACTCCTCCAGCGCAATAAGGAGGGAGATTCTTTATACTACATTGGCATGGAACCACCAATCTTTTGACGAAGGATGATATTCCAAGGACTATTCTAGTCATCTTGCGCAACATCCTTGGAAACACAAGCATGATAGGATTTAAACGTAGACCTTGCCCATCAAGTTTAGGCTTTTAAGTTATCCCTAATGGCTTAAGTTATTTAGTGGTAGGTTTAAATTGCCATGGGCACGACACATAGGTATGTAATTTCAAGTTATTTAAGTTAATGGCTTTAGTTATTCAGTTCTAAGTTTAAATTGCCATGGGCACGACACGTAGATATGTAATTTCAAGTTATGTAAAAGTTGGTCACAAAGGCCTATTGGGGTTTTGTACCATAGAGCCCATTTCGTAAGAGGCCACCCACTCCCACTATAAATAAGAGTGAGGATGGCTTATTTTGGAGGAGTTCATTTAGTGAAAATAGATTTATCTTTCTTTTGAGTCTCCTCCCTTGTGGTTTGGATCTTCATTTGTTCCTCTCTACATTGTATTGTAGATTATCTCATTGTGCAAACAAGTTAATATTAGTCTAGTTTAGTTTTCCCTCCACTAGTATAGTGGATATGTTTAGGGTTTGGTAATCTTCTTGAGATTAGAAAGCAAGAGAGAAGGTGGCTAGAGTTTATTTTACCTGAAATACTAACCCACCCAATTTAGATCTTCTCATCCTTCAACGTCTAGTTAGAAGCCATAGCCATTGGTTGAGAAAGCCACAATGCCTAGTTGGCTGGAGTTGAGGGATGCGAACGTGCAAGACAAAGAAACGGAAACATACAATGAACATGCTTTCAAACAAGCCCAGGCCACCAATTTTTACCTACATGAAAGTCTTCTAAAAAACCATTGATTGATGGGGCGAAACTTCTTGTAAATTAAAAATTGTATCACAATTCAATAACTACAAGACACACCCATGGATAGAAATATCAAAAAAAAAAATTGAGAAATAAGTAATGATTTGTGTGTGTGTGTGTGTGTGTGTGTGTGTGTGTGTGTGTGTGTGTGTGTGTGTGTGTGTGTGTGTGTGTGTGTGTGTGTGTGTGTGTGTGTGTGTGTGTGTGTGTGGTTTGTGTGGGTGAGCGAGCGTGATTTGATCCATCCACGTCCATGTTAGATGCCCTACCACGACCCCCGACCTTAATGCCTTATAAGGGGTTTAAAACATCAAAATCTCCACATCCTCTGTCTTCCATACTTGCAGCTCGCTCCAAGTTCATATTTCTTCAGGCTTTCGTCTTCATCTTTGAAGTAGGCCCAGACTCCAAATCACAAGGACCATGTTCATAACTCGACATCCAAGCACATGGATCGGAGAAGCCACTCAAATCGTTGAAGACATGCACTGGATCAACAAATTAAACAATCTTACAAACCCATTCCAAATATGCAAAATATTCCTTCCCTATGCTATACTAGCAAAGAAATGGTAACATACAATGAACAAGCTTTCAATCAAGTTGACGCCACGAGTTTTTACCTACATGCGAATGACACGCGCTCATGCACATGTAGCAAATCAATATTTGTTGCTGAAAATAAAAGAAGTCATGCTAGTTTATGGGAAACTATAGTTGTTAAAGCAGGTATGCTTCTTGAAATATGTAGTGAAGATGGTCTTCTAAATGCTGCGAGTGGTCTATTCCAAATGAGAACAACCATAGGCAATTGATATTATTTGGATTCAATTCTTCGATCCACACAATGGACAAAAAGCATGCCTTGCACATAGCCACTTTCATACAACGAGGCACATACCGCAAACGTGGAAACTAATTCGGGCAGATTGGACCTCGTTGGGTGTGGCTATATATGCCAAATTTATGCTGGTTAAACAACATATTTGACAATTTTATACAAGGTCTATCATAAAAGTCCCTTAGAAAATATTGATTTTAGCCCAATTTAGCATGCTAGAAAATTGCCTATCAGTACACTTTCAAGGAGATTTCTAACATACTATATTTATTCTTCTTTTGAAACAACGCGATCACATTTGTTTTGGGACTTTGACCTAAAAAAGAGTAACCTTTTTTTATGCTTTTTGAATTACCTGATTTTAGGCCAAAATCATGGGTTTAATCTCTAAATTTTATTAATGTACTCCTTCAATAACATGTTTGCAATGCAATATGCAAACATGAGCAAGTTATTTATTTGTTATTAGGAAAAACCAACAATGCTACATTATGTGAAAATAACTAAAACCTAGCTACTAGATTATTGCCAAGTCGTACCATTATAGTTAGGCCCTAATTTGAAGGTCGTTGAAATACACTTACATGCTTATAGGTGGGCAAATTGATCCTAAAAACTGAAGCCATAAACTATACTCTCATTTTAAAAGATTTTGATGTGGACATTTTACAAACCTCGATGCTTGAAAGAAATGATCAAACATTTATACACTCTACACCTTGAGTTTTTCAAATATTCTCTACACTTTACAAATAGATTCCAAGGAGATGACGTAGTCACTTTAGGATGTGCAAAACCATGCCAGCTTTGGAGGCTTTTTATCTAGCAAATTTTTTTTGCACGGTGTTTGGTGGCTCACAACAAGCATTCTAGGTTGGTCTAGTGACTAATCGTATTTGCAAACTATTCGTTTCTAACTTAGAAGTCCTCAACAACTAAAGCCCAACTTAATGGTTAAAGAACACGAAGAGTTTTAGAGCACGTTAGAAACTTATGTCAATGCCAATCAGGAAAATAGATCAAAGACTCAATTCTTCAAACATGGACTGTCATCTCATATGTATACATACAGCTTTATTCAATGATCGTGCTAGACTATACCAAAGATAGTCGTTATTCAAGTGCCGAAAAGAAAGTATTTGCGACAGATGAATAAGATGGTTTTAAGACAGTTCTTTAGAGCATGCTTTACGGATACACAACAAAAGATTGTAATGCACTAGAGTGTTTGTCTGATCAAAGAGTAATTCATGAAATGCATTAGAGATTGTTAGCAGACTCAAGATCACTCACACTCAGCAGTGCGGAGAACAGAGATAAGAGAGAATAACTCACAGAACTCTATTCACTTCTTCCAATGAGAGCCAAGATGGCCCTCCCTCCTCAACTATATAAGGAGGCCATTTTCCATTGTACACATCTTCTATTCTTCTTAATAAAGCTCTCTCCTTCTAGCTCGCTCTCTCTCTCTCTCTCTCTCTCTCTCTCTCTCTCTCTCTCTCTCTCTCTCTCTCTCTCTCTCTCTCTCTCTCAAGGCCATATTAAAATACAAAAAGATGAAAAGCTTTCGGGAAAAACAGGAAACGTACCCAGTAAACCTAGCATAGGAGGAGTCAAGCTCGTCGTTTTTTATCAAATCATTCTAGAGAGTCGTCTAAGATCCAATACTCGGTTTGGAAAGATGTTATTTCTGCAACATAAGACTTTGAAGATAAAGGAACAACAAGGGTAAAGAAGGTTGAAGTTTGGAAAAAGCTCAATAATATGGTTGAAGTGCTTAGAAAAGACACAATTTCATATGCAGATGCACTCCTAAAGATCAAACGCGTGTAATAAAAAATTCTCAAATTTCACATACATTAAATGGAAAAGAGTACAATCATTTTTTTTCATTGTCTCTAAGGACAATTTTTGTTGTGTGGTCATGAAGGAACTTTTTCCTATCATACGGATCCAAAAATCGAGTGGATCACCTTTTGCTCAGATCTATATATCTTGATAGAATTACTAGAGCAGATGATCTCATAGGAACATTTTTTGGCATGTAATTGAACACTTTAATAGCAACATCTCTTTTGACAAAAATAATTCTAAGTTTTTATAAAAGAGGAAGATAGATCCAAGACTACTTTCTCCACTGATTGGGGGATGTACGCGTATACGCGAATGCCCTTTGGTCTTTGTAATGCACCTGCCACATTCCAACGTATGATGACAAATATTTCTCAAAAAAATTTAAGAAAATTTTTAGAAATTTTTATGGATAACTTCTGTGTCTATTCATCAACTAAAAATCATTTAGATGCATTAGAGAAAACATTAAGAAGATGTCAAGAGACATCTCTTAAATTGCATCCAGCTAAGTCTTACTTTGGGATGAGGGAAGGCATCCTTTTAGGGCATAAAATCTTGAAGGATGATATACAAGCCGACATCGAAAAAATAAAAATGATTTTAGAATTATTGGAACCAACCAATTGAAGATAGCTTAGAGGTTTTCTAGGACATGTAGGCTACTATCGAAGGATAATTAAAGATTTTACTATAATTAGTAACTCCTTTAACAAGCTTACTAAAAAAATCTGTTGAGTACCATTGGACACAGGACTATCAACAAGCTTTTGATCAATTGAAACAGTCATTAGCAGAAGCCACTGGGGTTAGACCTCCAAATTGGGCTAAAAAGTTCCATGTATATGTAGACACATCATCGTTTGCGATAGGTGTAGTGCTTAGTCAGAAAGATGACCAAAATATAGATTATCCAATATACTATGCGGGTAGGCAACTCGCTGCATCAGAAAAGAATTATTCTGCTATAGAGCGAGAAGCACTAGGGATGATTTATTCAGTAAAGAAATTTAGACATTATCTTTTAGGATACCCTTTTGTTTTTCACGTAGATCACTACGCATTAAAACATTTAGTGAATAAACCTGATCTTTCGGGTAGAATAGCTAGATGGGTATTACGATTAGATGAGTTTAATTATGAAGTAGAATTAAAAAGAGACAAGGATCATCAAAATGCTGACTATATATCCCGCCTCCAAACAAAAAATCAACTAGAAACCATTTTTTATGAATTTCCAGATGAACATATAATGCATATTCAATCGGAAACATCAATTTATATGGACGTTATTAACTTTTTACAGGACTAGATATATCCTGAACATTTTAATAAACAGCAAAAAACTATTTTTCTTTATAAGATAGGACCTTATACCATTGGAAATTGAATATTGTATAAATTAGGAGCTGACGATAGTCTTCGCCGATCTTTAGAACCAACCGAGACGACCGCTGTAATAAGTGCATTACATGAGGAAGATTTGGGGGGTCACTATGCTCTTAAAAACATTGCAAAAAAAAATTTCAATGCTGAATATTGGTGGCCTACCGTCTATAGAGATGTTAAATTATTCATTAAAAATGTGATTCATGCCAGAGGATGGAGAAACCCAGCTTCGCAACACATCGGCCGCTTACTCCAATTATTCCCTTAGCACCCTTTGAGAAGTGGGGGATAGATTTTGTAGAACCTATCAAACTGATCACGCGTAAAACTCGTCGTCATTACATACTCGTTGCCACGGATTATGCTACCAAGATGGTAGAGGCCAAAGCCACAATTAAGACTGTAGCAAGGTTTTTATTCCAAAACATTATAACGCGATATGGTTGTCCCTTAGAACTCGTTAGCGATAGGGGAACCCATTTTCTTAATCAGACCATTGCAGCCATGTTGTCATATTTTTCTATTACACATCGCCAAACCACTCCATATAATCCAAAAGCAAATGGGCTTACGAAGTGGGCAAATGGAATTTTTGTCAAGAATCAGATATGCAACATCAAGCATTCACCATAAGCAATCACCAAGTAGGGAGGCGGAAGAAGAACACACAATATCACTCTATCACACTAACTTCATACTGAATATAAAATGTACATATAAACCCTGAACCCTGATAGAGAGAGAAAACCTACGAATAGACTAATAGAGTAGCCTATGGCTAACTACAACTGGTAACAGTTATCAACATTAATGTACATTGTAAACAATAATAATGAAGTTTATCATTGATTTCTAACACTCTCCTTCAATGATAAAATTACATTCTTCTATTCCTAATAGAGTACGAAACCTCTCAAATTTATATCTACCTAATGACTTAGTAAAAATATCTGCCATTTGATCTTCAGATTTACAAAAAACAAGATCAACAGCTCCATCAAAAATTTTCTCTCGAATAAAATGATAGTGTATTTCGATGTGCTTGGTTCGAGCATGTAAAACTGGATTTTTGGCAAGGTGAATGCAGCTTTGATTGTCGCAAGATATAGTAGTAGCATTCACATGTGGCTAACCTAAATCCACAAGCAATCTTCGTAACCATACCGCTTCTTGTGTAGCATTGCTGAGTGCTCGATATTCAGCTTCCATTGCTGATAAAGCTAGTGTAGGTTGCCTTTTGCTGTTCCATGAAATTGTAGTTGTACCATAACTGAATGTATGACCACTGGTAGATCTTTTGTCATCAATATTCCCTGCCCAATCGGCATTCGTATAACCTACCAACATTGGCGCTTCAAGCTGATCATACTTCAAACCAAAATTCAATGTCCCTCGAATGTATCTAAGAATACGTTTAGCGGACTTCAAGTGTGCTTGACTAGGATCTTGCATAAATCGACTTAGAATGTACAGATTAGGATCAGCATCACTTTTTACCATTCCCCTTCTCTTGAAGTGCTCATCAATGCAAGAGTACCATGATCGTGGTGCTTGCTTCAATCCATATATGGCTTTGTTGAGTTTACAAACCAAATGATCTCTTCCTGGCTCAACAAACCCTTGAGGTTGCTCTAAATATACCTCTTCATCCAATACTCCAGTAAGAAAAGCAGATTTGACGTCCATTTGCTGGATTTTTCAACCATAGAAAGCAGAAATTGCAATGATAGAACGAATAGTTACCATTTTGGCTACAAGTGCGAAGGTCTCCTCAAAGTCTATACCTTCATGTTGCTCAAAACCTCTCACAACTAATCATGCCTCGTACTTGTTGAGTTGCCCATCCGCTCCATACTTCGTCTTGTAGATCCACTTACAAGTGATAGGCATCTTACCAAGTCCCACATTTTGTTCTTTGATATAGCCTCCATTTATGTTTCCATAGCTGCATGCCACTCCTTGTGTTCCTTTGCTTTGTTGAAAGTTTTAGGTTCTTGAGCAATTAAGATGGATCCAATGAGGGCTAGATTCATCTCTAATCTTGCAGGAGGTTTTTGATTTCTACTTGATCTTCTAAGCTCTCCCTGCTCACTAGATTCTGGAGTATCTCCCTTCTTTGCACCAGATGTGACTGATAAGTACCATTTAGGTACTCTCTTGGGAATTTCAGCATCAGGCTTGCCTTTGTCCAATGGATTTTCTATATCAAAATCCACTTCCTTCTTGACCTGTACTTTCGCTCCCTCATCAAAAGGTTCAATGATTACTTCAGATTGTTCACCTTGGCCCATCTCGTCAAACGTAGCATCCCTAGAAATTACAAACTCTGTGCATTTGTGTCATACATCCTGTATGCCTTGGCCATTTCATCATATCCAAGGAAAATACACTTGATAGCTTTTGCATCCAATTTTCTTCCTTTCTCATCAGGAATATGAGCATAAGCATCACAACCAAATACTCTCAAATGAGAAAGGTTTCTTTCTAGTAACATCTTTATGAGGTGTCTTACCTTCCACGAATTTTGTAGGACACCGATTCAGGATGTGCGTAGCTGTGCTACAAGCTTCTTCCCAAAAGGTGTTTGGCAGACCCTTGCTTTTGAGCATCGCCTTGGCCATCTCAACAATATATCTGTTCTTTCATTCTGCAACTCCATTTTGCTATGGTGAATAAGGTGTTGTAGTTTGCCTCTTGATCCCTTGATCTTTGCAGAAATCAATAAATTTTGTCGAAATATACTCACCACCTCCATCAAATTGTTTACACTGCAGGCAAGTCCAGAAGGATCAGGATACACAGACCGAATCCAAGGAGGCTGCGAAGGTGCACACTGTTGAAGACCAACCTGACACATTAAGCATTAGTCCATATCAAGCTCAGGCATCACCAAGTGGAGCGGTTGTAAAGAATAACAAGATAGTGTACTCACTACTAAGGTCGGACTTTCAGACATTTCGTCAAAAACTAACATTCTTTCTTCCACCCTTTTGTAGTCCAGAACTCCAATGGAGAATGGATTATCTTTTTTTACCTAAACTTTTTGATTAAACAAAAGAACAATGGGAAAACCCTTGGACTTTTTCTAACATAAATACTCTTTGGGCCAAACTAAATGTGCATCAAGAAAAAATCCTAGCCATTGCCATTGTTCAAAATATGTTCAATGTGCAAACTAACTACGTCCATGTGGTCGCAGGATCCTTGTATATATACATTTTAGAATACCTAAGATCATTTGAAAATAATATTTTTGCTCTGGATGAGTATTTGAATAAGTTAGAATCAATTAACATTTTTGATGTGAAAGAAACTGTTTCTAACTCTAAATCAGTTTCTTCCCGAGTTTCTCATCAATTACTATTCCCTGATCTGTGGGAAATTTGCACAGATTGGGAAGCTAACTATTCTCGTTATTTGGAAGAAGTAAAAACAAATAATATACTTCGCTCCACTAATCCAATAACCATATCTTATTACACTTACAGCCATGTAAATATTGCTTCCCTTATTTTGTATGCCCTTCTGTCTGTTCAACAACTATACATAAAAGAAAAAATTTTCGAATATACATATGCTGCCCTTTCACTAACTGTCCCTTCTGTCGAGATGTCTGAAATCCTGACTGAGGATAGTTGGTACACGCATCTTGTTAATAATACATTAACTGATAACCCTCTCGCACCAATGGGCAATCAAGGAATGGGGGATTATCCGAACTTGTCATTTCAAGAAGACTATATTCAGAAGAACAATTATTTTCTGGCAACAAAAGTAGTGACATTGGATCAAGTAAATGAAGAGAACGAAGCTCAAGCCAAGGCCATTTTTCACAGCAAGCCAGCCTGAATCCATGAATGCCTTGACCTTCAAATTTTGCACAGAACTTTTTGTGTGCATCCAAGCTTAATGCTTTGGTAAAAATGTCTAATGTCATACCTTGCATTCAACTTTCGATTTAGATGCTCTATATTAGACTATATATATGAGTGTCATTTTCCAAAATCAGTTTCGCATATTGAGTCCAGGAGACCGACCTGCTCCAAAATCAGTACATACAATATTGCTACCACGTGCCCAACTGACGGTTCCATAGTCACACTGCTCCCATGGCGCATAGTTCCAATATCCGGAATCGTGTAAAAGCTATAACGTTCATGACCAGCTACCTGGTCAAGAATGGTATCTGTATAAGGCAGAGGATGATAATCCTTTGTTGTATCAGCATTTAGTTTCCTAAAATCTTGACAAACTCTAATATTGTCCGTCTTCTTCTTAGGTACTATAACTAATGGTGACACCCACTCGCTGCTTAGAACAGGATATATAATACCCGCTCTAAGACATCTATCTAATTCGGCTTTTACTAATAAGGAGTACTTTGGATTCAATCTATATTGGCGCTGCCTAACATGTATTGTTCCCTGGATAAGATCTATTCTATGTTCGTCCCATTTAACTGGTATTCCCATTAAATCATCCATTGACCAAGCAAATACGTTTTGGTATTTTTGAAGAAGCAATATATATTCTTCACGTTCTTGGTCCAATTGGTAATTATATAGATTCAAAGTCTTACCTTTATTGATTTCTATTTCTACATAATCTATTTTATCTACCATCCCTTCGGTCACGCTTGCTCTAGTTCCACCCATAACTTCAGATGTTGTCGGTATTTCTTCTTCCTTGTCAATCTCATAGCATTCTATGAAATTGTTCCATGATTCAGCAGGTCTAGCTAAGTCCTCATCCCATCTCAAAAGGTGACCCCCTATTGGACTGGCTGTGAGAATACCTGAAAAAAATATTGGTTTGGTAGACCAATTTATAATAGCATTTGCTTGATATAACCATGGTCTTCCAAATAATATTGAATAAGGTGGCGTATCTACTAGATTTATGACAAGGAAATTCATAACAAACGTCCCTATCTCTATAATTACGTTAATACCTTTTAGCTCGCCTACTAGTATACATTTAGTTGCGTCTGCTAAATGGATTTCATGATAAGTGATAGGCTATATCTAGTTTTCTAATCCTAATTCTTTAACCATTGTTTTTGTTACTAAATTGATACTGGATCCTAAGTCTATTAGTATTCTATCTATAGTCTGATCTCCTATGATCGTAGTAATATTTGGAACTCCACAATCTCCTCTATCTACGTATTATACTCTATTACTGTATGCAGGTATACTTAGTGTGACAAACATTTCTCCTTCCTCAGTCCCCACTGACTGAAGCCCTTCTTCCTCCGAAGTATAGCTCGAGGAAGATGTAGGTGTCTCACCTTCGTACTTATCTTTTTCCCATGATATGGAAATTCTTTTATGACTTTTTCCTAATTGGTGTCTCCATCTGGTCTCTAAAGGTAATCTTCTTCTTCTTCCAGTGGGTTATAACATCGGCCTGATAAAGCCATGGTCGTCCTAATAACACTCTATATTTGTCTCGTAGTTTTTAATATTATAAAATCGTTAGTAGGAGTTGCAATATAAGCTACCTCCTCATGATTCCTTTTGTTAACAACTCAACACTTTTTCCTAATGGATCCATTTTTTGGATTTCTCCATTCTTTTCTTTCTTTCTGAGTTCTTATTCTTGGATTTCTTGTAAGAAGATTCTTCTTTTGATGAAGAAGAATAAGATGAATACTCGGAAGATTCTTCCACATCCACTGAATCAGATTTTGATTCAGACTCAGTAGATGTTTCAGATTCTTCTGTTCGTTTAAATTTGTATCGTGCGTAAGAGTTTGTAGGCAGGCTTTTGGTGGCCAAGGTTGTAAAAAGATACTACAGCATTTTGCCATAGCTGCGATGTTTGCCAACGGCAAGGATGGCCAGTTCCCATGTTGGATTATCCGTTGGTACCACTACAGCCAATCGAGTCGTTTCGGCGATGGGGGATGTATTTCATTGGTAAAATTAACCCAACTCTGACAAATGGGCATAAATATATTGTTGCAGTAGCTACAGCTACTTACATTCAGAATAGGACATGAAAATCTGGTGTTCCTCACATGACACCACACGAATTATGGTGGGGTAGAAAACCCAATCTGACTCATATTCAAATCTTTGGCTATGCAGCATATGCACATGTTCTTGACAAGTTTTGAAAGAAGCTTGATGAGAAAGCAGAACAAGGATATCTTGTAGGATATGAGAATCATTCATCATAATACAGAGAGTCTATATGCCAGAGGCAAACACAGTGAAGATAGTCAAAGACGTCAAATTCGATGAGAGCAGAACAATGGCCAACGATGATCCTATCAGTTATGAAGTCCTTGGAAGATAGTACTATGATCTACCAATTGTGACAAAGGGAGTAGAGGACGAACACTCAGACAAAGATATTCGAGTTGCACCTCATTTGAGTGACGAATCAGACAAAAAAAGATTCACAAGTCGGCCTACTGCTAATTCTTATAAACCGAAATGGTTCCGGACCTAGCAGATCAGATAAAGACAAGAACATTGTAGTTCCAGAAGGATCTCCTAGAAGATCGACAAGAGAACGAAGAGCGCCAGCAAGATTTGTGCCAGAAAGCTCAACTTCCACATCAGAAGAGTTTTGTGAATTCAGTGGAGAATTTCAAACATTTGAGGAAGCAATTGAATGTACAAAGAAGGACAAATGGATCCAAGCCATGAATGAGGAGATGGAATTCATGAGGAAGAATTAGGTACGGACATTGCAGCCATTACCAGATAAGCGAAAGATTGTAAAATACAAGTGGTTATACAAGCTGAAGTATGGACCGGATGGAGATATTTCTAAGTATAAAGCAAGACTTGTAGTGAAGGGGTTTTCTTAGAGATATGGTAGTGACTATGCTGAGACCTTCTCTCCTGTCGTGAGACATTCGTTTACTGTTTGCATATGTAGTTGCTTATGATCTTAGGATTCACATCGTGGATGAGAAGACAATGTTCTTGCATGGTGAGCTAGACGAGGAAGTCTACATGGATCAATCTCCAGGCTACATTTCGAACTCACTTCCTACTTATGCATGCAGATTGCATAGGAGTATCTGCAGTCTAGAAGAAAGATCAAGCCCTGAAATCCTTAGGATTCAAGCCACTAATGGTTGATTCCAATGTTTATGTAAGAATTATAGATGGGAAGATCATCATTGTAGTTGTATATGTGGATGACACTTTGACACTCTGCAAAAGCAAAGAGCTTATTGTTGAGGTAAAGTATGACATCTCAAAACATTTCAAGATTGTAGACCTGGGAGAAGCCAGATGTTATCTTGTCTTACAGATTGACAGGGACTATGAGGGAGGTAAATTGTACCTTCATCAGTCCAGATATACCCAGAAAATCCTAGAGGATTTCAGGATGCTGAATTGCAAAGGAGAAAATACTCCAATGCTTGCAGGAACAGTCCTGACAAATGAAGACTGTTCGAAGACTGAAGAAGAAAGAGAATTGATGTAGCATACACTATACAAGAAGATGATCAGATCAATGATGTATCTTGTAGATTACACACGTCCTGACATTGCTTATTCTATGTTCAGAATGAGCCAATTTTGTACGAATCTAGGCTCAACTCATTGGAAGATTGCGAAACAAATTTTTCAATACCTTCAATTAACGAAGAATTTTGGTTTGTGATGTAGGGTTCTAGATGCTTTCCTACAGTGATGCTAGCTGGGCATCTCTCAAGGATGACTGCAAAAGTGTCTTAGGAGGATGCACCATTGAATCAGGAGCAGCAATTCTCTGGGTCAACAAGAAGTAAACCATTGTGGCTCAGTCATCCTACGAAGCAGAGTACATTGCAGCAGCAAAGATGGCTAATGAAATCATTTGGCTCAAACAGTTCCTTGACGAACTGGGCGAAACAAGGAATGAGCCTTTGATTTTGCAGATGGACAATACATTTGCAATACATTTGACAAAGGATCCTATGTTTCACTCAAGGACGAAACACATCGCAATCAAGTATCACTTGATAAGGGATCTGAATGGGAAGAAGATGCTGCAGACTATTTTCATTGGAACAAAGGAGATGGTGGCTAACATTGTTCACACAGGCCTTAGACAAAGGTTTGTTCGAGAAACAGAGGGGTAGTCTTGGAGTCATCAAGCTACCACGCTTTGAGAGGGAGCTGAAGAAACAAAACGTTTCTATTACCAAAGCTTTCCTAGCTTTCAACTCTCAGTTTGAATAAAAGACACAAAGCGGAAATGTTCGCAAACATCTCGACGAAAAGACACGAATGCAAAATATTCGTGAAAGAAAAATGTTTGTGATACAACAGGAAAAAGTCAGATGACGTGGAAGAGCCAAGGTGTGTCCAAGATGCACTCCATTCAAAGGAGTGGTATGAGGCTATGAAGCAAGAGTATGATGCTTTGATCACCAACAACACATGGGAGCTTGTGGATCCTCCATCCAACAAGCATATTATTGGTTGCAAGTGGTTTTTTCAAATTAAATACAATCATGAAGGTACCATCTATACAAAGCAAGGCTATGTGCAAAAGAATTTGCTCAAATCCAAGGACTTGATTATGAAGAGACCTTTGCGCCCATTGCAAAGATGGTGACAATAAGGATCAACATATCTATTGCTTTCTATCTCAAATGGAAGGTACTCCAATTGCATGTCTCCAATGCTTTTCTCAGTGGATATCTTGAGGAGGAGATCTACATGGAGCAACCTCAAGGATTCATCATGCATGGTGATGAATCCAAAGTTTCAAAAGTCTTTATGGACTTAAGCAAGCACCGAGATCATGGTATGCAAGACTCAATTTTTTTCTCATCTCATTAGGATTTATCCTAAGTGACTATGATCCTTCCATGTACTTAAAGTTTGTTGCTAGTGATATTGTCATTCTTCTTATTTATGTTGATGACATTATCCTATGTAAAAGTTGCATTAAATTAGTTGAAGAGACTAAAAGTGCACTTGGAGGAGAATTTAAAATGCAAGATCTAGGTGAACTCCACCATATCTTAGGCCTAGAGATTGACTTTTTTGATGATTATGCATTTGTCAATCTAGATATGCTCTCTCAATGTTGAAAAAGTTTCATATGGAGAATTGTAAGAGCATAAATACACCTATGGAGCATGTTGTGAAATTTCCTAATAAGGGAGATGAAAGATCCTTCGAGGACATCACCCTTTTCAGGAGTCTTATGGGCTCCTTGATTTGGTTGACCATCACTAAGCCCAATTTGAGCTATTGTGTGCACAAGCTAAGCCAATCTATGCAAGATCCTAAGTTCCTCTTCCATTCCCTCCATTCCATCCCACAATAACGAGGATATGACCTCTACTGTAGATAAATTAATATCGGATCTAGATATAACTTTAATAGGTGATTTTTATAAGGATCTTTGTGTATGATTTCATGTTGATCTGAAAGATTCATTTTTGGATTCTGAGAGGTATATAGTTTTTGATGAGTATGTTGCCAAAGAGATTGATAAGCTAGGAGGTCAATTTTCTTTTTGTCTAAGTTCAATTAGTTATGTAAATCACATAAATAAAGACTTTTGTGATGCCTTGAAAGAGAAGACATCAGATATATCAGATCCAGTTGTGGAGGCTAGTTTGATGTATTTTGTGAATAGATGTAAATGCGATGATACTAAAGACATTGGAGGTGTGCTGTCCTTTTTTGCACATAGCCTTCATAGTCCAACTAAGGCGGCGAAGTATCTTCTCCATACAACCTCAGAGACCAAAGTCTTTATTATGCCATACTGCCAAAAGTTAGTGATTACATAGAATATATCCAAGTAACATATTTTTAATTAGTTTTGTAAGTCTTTCAGTTTAACTAATTATCTCTTGTTTGCAGTAAGCATTGGAGTATACATATAATCTCCCTTAGGGAAGATTCAAATGGGATCATTAATCCCATCTATTTAAAGATAAAATCCTTGAAGTCTACTCATGCCGAAATGGACATGATGTACAATAGAATGTTGCCATTTTTGCCAAGGCCGGATGGGGCCACTATAAATAGCCACCTGGAGATTGTTGATGCAGAAGTAAGTATTTCTCATCTAGTATCTGATAGGTAATATGATTTGTTTTTTTCATAGTGCACAACTGATTTATTATACGTTTTCTGATTGCAGTCAGCTTAGCAAGATGATGGACATAGTTGTAGATGGTTCTCCATCTACAATATACAGGACTTCTTAGAGTGGTACATCATGCAATTCGGGGTTCCAGATATATGAAAGGTAAATAGACTAGTGAATTTCCTAACTAAGTTATTTTCGATTTGGTTCTTGATAAGTCAATTGACTCGGTTCTTTTGGATTTGTAGTATAAATGTCAAGCATTTACAATGAATGAGATATATGAGTTTTGTCGACAGATGTTGGTGAACTTATTATCTCTTGCAACACCTAGTCCAGCTGCGGAAACGGGAGGCCAATCAAGTCCACAACTGACACTAGTGCAGGGTGGAGATAATCCATATTACTTTGAACTGTAAATAATAGATTAAATAGAGATATACATTTTTGATGTAATGCCTTGTGAATAATTATGGGCATATAGAAAGATAAAGACGATGGAAAAAAAGCATCCATTGTTATATACAAGACGCACATGTACATTCTCGGAAAATGAGAAATATATTGATATTTATGAGAGCTTTTACAAATCTTGTATCATGATTGCTCTATTATCTAAACAATTCTGCCCAAATCTTTGTGTTTGATTTTCTCTTCATGTCTTTTACGTATCTGCACAAACATACATAAATCAATTTACAGTTAGTGATCCGAATATTGACAAAAAGGATAATGAATGCAAATTAATATACGAATTTATAGATTTCACATACCAATTTTCCATCCAATATAAAGCTAAAATATTTGGGGATATCTTGTTGTAAAAGTGTTAGTTCCGTTCTCATGCAGAATAAGGCACAGTCCTGCTCAACCTCAATATTAGTAAGTAGCTCCCCATTTGACATGATATCAATGCATATACGATCAATGTGTCCAATGTTGTCTAGATCTTGATCTAATGGGGCCCAAGTACCATTGTGTTCTTTCCATCTCTGATAATGAAACACCATACTAAGCATTTGCTTCTCTATACTGTATCTAAATGATATGGATGAATGTTTGATTCTACAAGAAATATCTGCAGTGGATCTTATATCCCAACCTTTGTCCATGAATTTGAATAAAAAATCATCTGATAGATTTTTGCAAACAAACAATGTGGGAGTTCGATGCACCTCCATGTTTGAAAAAGAGCTGACAAACAATGACATTGGAACAAACCAGCTTAAGTGCACATTTCTTGATCCAGTACTAGTTTTGAGTGACTTTTGTACATCATTATATAGCTTGGAACAAAAACATTTTATTATATTGTCGTTGACTGCAATCCACCACACGTTATCTTGAAAATTAGGTAGAGGTATACACTCTAGTTTTCCCATTCCTCCATTTCTGTCTGGAAGAATATACATAGCATCATAAAAAAATATTCCAGAATCTGCAAGTTCTTTTGTCGTTCGTACTCTGTATTGCAATTTGCCAATTTTTGAATGGATGATATCTATAATACCTGAAAGATATGCCACAGGTTCCCATTCATGTATATTTGAAGGATATAGATTTGCAATATAAAATCATAATAAGCTCTGATTCATATATACAATTACGTTTTAAAAATGACAAGCAACCCAAAAAATTAAGATACTTACAATTACACTTTCGAAAATCATGTGGATTTACAGCCTCCACATTAAGTTCTGAATGCAGATAAACATGTTGAATAAGCACCTCTGAAATGGTTTGTCCTCCTAAAGAAACTTTGAAATCAATAATCCGCCCTTTCCAATAAGATCTATATGTATACTTGGCCTTTTTCTTTTGGCAAAAAGCCCCTCTCGCCGATGGATGCATCAGTACCCAAGAAGCCTTATGATATTCACGAGCAATCCATGTGCCATCGTCTTCTCTCTCATTATAAAAAATTGCAGAGCATGTCAAGGATCTCGGTCTTCTTCTCATCGCTATAGCTTGAAGAGTTCACGTTTGAACTTGTCAATATGAGAGTCCACAGTATAATAGGTGCCAAACCTATTTGTGAGTCCCAAGATAATTTTAACTTGAGGTTAACCCAAGCAATTTAGTCAACCAGTCGTCGCGCACGCTAGCCAATAGTATGCTTCCATCTACCGGACTGGAAATTCAAATTTGCCCAAACATGAATTGTGTTTTCCGAGTCAGGCGAGTTATGTTACATAGAAGCCACTATGTCAAGAACCGATTGGGCCACATGGACATAAACAGCGAGGAAAAAAGAAAACTCGTAACAAATGGCCCTTCTAAGTTTGAGAACTCCTGTAATGAAGGTTTGGTACCTATCCAAACTTCATATGGCATTTTGGCAATTTGACTAAGGTTCTGTTCTTTCTCTCAACAAGACCATTCGATTGAGGTGAATAGGAGGTAATGTATTGTTGCTCAATGTCGTTAATAAGGTAGTACTACTAAGTTTAGTGGAGATGTTTTCTCCCCCATTGTCGGACCTCAATGCTTTGATTCTTTTGCCAGTTTGATTTTCTGCATGCTCTTTGAATTGTCGAAACTTGTTGAACGCCTCCAATTTCTGCTTAATAAAGTAAACAACTGTTCTTCTAGAAAATTCGTCAATAAAAGTAATGAAATACTTTGCATCTACCAATGATGGAGTTTGCATAGGTCCACATATATTTGAATGAACAACATCTAACAAAGCTTTTGTTGCATGCCTATGGCTTGATCTAAAAGAAATCCTAGTCTTCTTCCCAAGGATGCAGCTATGACAAATAGGGAGGTCAACTTTGTCAGTTGGATAGTCGAGATCAAGTGCTAGGGATTGTCTGGATATGTTCAATACAGATGCATAGTCCAAGCCATAGTAATGTTTTATTGACAAGAACAGAGGTTTTCAAGGCTTGACTAGTATCAAAATAACAATGTGCCAATCTATATAAGTATCCTTGTCTCTTGCCGAGTGCCAAGATCTTATTTCTCCTATCGCTAATTCTGCATTGATCAGACCTAAACTCCACCTTATGACCTAAATCTGTAATTCTACTTACTGATAATAAATTTGTAGAGAGTTTAGGAACATATAAGACTTTTGATAGTAGTTTGAATTGATCATGCTAGAGGCTTAATCTTACAGTACCTTCACCTTGGATAGTATTTTGGCTATCGTCACCAAGATGAACGTACTTATTCGTGTTGTAAGGCATATAGGAGTGAAAGATCTCACGATGATTGGTCATATGTTGGGTAGCTCCATAATCCAGAAACCAAGAATCATCCAAAAATCCCTTTTGGTATTTGACCATAGATGTGTCTTTGTCCATGTCGACTTCGAGAGATGCTCTAATTGTATTTGCTTGTTGATCAGGTTGCTTGGTTGTGTTCTTCACTTTGAGAACTTTGCAATCGTGGATCTCATGTTTATTGTGCTTGCAATATCTACAAGATATCTTCTTCGTTGACTATGGATTTGATGATTGTCTTTGGCCTTGAGTCAGCTTCTGATTTGATGCAGACTGCTTGGAGCTTTTCTGCTTTTGTCGTTTTGAGCCTTTGTTGACATATAGAGCATGAGATGAAGAAGTAGACGAAGTGTTCTAACTTCTTTGATTATCTTCTTGCATCAACATAGTGATAACTCTAGTAAGAGTTAAATCTGAGTGTGTCGATATGATCATCACCCAGTTTTCATATGTAGAGGGAAAGCTTGAAGGCAATGTCTCTTAATCTTAAATGCTCACAAGTAGTAATTGGATCCATTCAGCTTGTCTATGATATCTAGAACTTTAGTCTGTCAATTATATCGATGACATTTAGAATGATGATGTCATGTTGCGCTTTCAATAGAAAATCAATTATCTGATACTGAAACTGATGCTATGAACTGAATAATATGATATCAATTTGATATCATGAAAGATATTAAATATTAGAGCTCCGATATGATAGATCGCTCTGATATCATGAAGGTAATAGCATATTAAATAATTCGCTTTGATACCATGTTGGAAAGAGGTGATGAGATGAGAGAAAACAATTTGACCAAGTCGAAGTAGGTACACAAGTTCATCGAGCACAACAAAATGAACCTTCTTTCCTGTGCATGACTACGCCTATCAATGTTGAACGAAAGGTTGTGATAGAAATCACGTTCAACCTTTAGCAACTTACTTTAAACTAAGTTATTATGTAGCCAAACATAAAGCATTGAATTATCAGACAATTATCAACTACAAAGTATTACAGATATGCATACATACTGACATATATTGAACGCAATAAGAAGATTGATTGATTTAGTAAGAGAAACAAATCAGAATGTAAATGAGCACAAGTAGATTGCGGATCGAAGCCGCGTACCCTTCTTGCTCACTCAAATCATAAAATTTGTTGGAGATGTACACTCCACCTCCATCAAACTGCAAAGCTTTGATCTTGAAGGATAGTTGTTTCTCAACATAAGCTTTGAACTTGAGGAAATAATCATACACCATCGATTTTGAAGATAGAAGATATAACCATGTGTATCTTGTGTGATCATCAATAAATGTAACAAAACAATTGGATCCTCCCTTGCTTTTGCATGATGAAAAATGCACATCCGAATGCACCAATTCCAAAGCATGTGAAGTCTTGATGGAAGATCTTGCATATGGCTTCTTATGTGACTTGGCAAGCCAATAGCTTTGGCTTCTTTGACCATAGAATACATAGATTTGTAAATGGGATGGCCCAATCTTTTTTGGCGTAAATCCTCCTTGGAAAGCTTGGTCACATATGCAACATCACAAGAATTTGCACTCTCTTTTGGATCCAATTTGTAGATGCCTTCAAATCTAGATCCATGTGCAAGGATCTCATCATCTTTCTTGATCACACAAGTGTCAATATGGAATTTGACATCAAGGCCATTATCAAGCAATTGGCCAAAACTTATGAGATTCTTTGTAAGCTTGGGAACAAAAAGAACCTTATTGAGAGAACTTTTAAAGATGCAAGCTTCAAGGGAATAGTCCCTACTCATTCAATTTTGCACTCACAATCATTTGCAGTGTATATAGACTTGTTGACTCCTTCATAAGGCATAAGAGATTAGAAAGAGCCCTTGGAGCTACACATATGAGATGATGCTCTACTATCGATATACCATGTGCCATCCTTCTTGAAGGGAGAAGAGGAGAAGCTTGGTACCATAAGAGATCTTTCTCCTTCACTTGCATTTTCATCATCTTCTTTCTCATTAGAGATGTTGGCTTGCTTGAATTGGTTCTTCTTCTTGAAACAATTAGTGGCATAATGGCCTTTCTTGCCACAAAAGAAGCACTTGATGTTCTTTTTCTTCAACTTCGAAGTAGAAGCTTGAGAGGAATCCTCCTCCTCTCCATCTTTGTCCTTGTCTTTAGCTTTGTCTTTAGAGAAATGTTGGTGCTGATTCTTGATCCTCCCTTTGTGCTTGTCTTTGACAAATAGAGCTTTGCCTTTTCCATTATGATTGAGTGATAACTTGTCCATCCTCATAAGCTTGTTCTCGTCTCTTGATTTTTCAGCAATAAGAACACCTTGCAAGGCCTCCAAACTTGGTAGCTCTTCCTTGATAGCATAGGATTGGACAAGATTGTCATATTCATCTCTCAAGCCATTGAGGATGACTTGAACTAGATCACTTTGTTTTATGGTGTTAGGCCAATTTAGCCATTGCAATGTAATTGTAAATATAATTGTATTTGGAAGTTGGCGTTGTAAATTGTAATTGTAATTATGATTTGTATAAAGCACATTTACATGGTTCGTTAGGTAAAGAAGCTAGGAGACATCGCTATAGGATAGGTAGGATGATAGGATAGGTCACACTCAATGGGAAGTTGAATAGACTATAAGTAATCACAAAATTAACAATTGCGGTGAAGATGTAACGACGGATTGCGGTCATGACGAAGCCCTGTAGTACCAGATTGCAGTATGTTGGTAGGTGTATAAATAGAGAACTAGAAGTTAAAGAGAAACTCTTGATTGTACTCTGTCTAACAGTAGTTTGATCATACGTCTAGGGTGAGAGCCGAGCTAGTGCGAGTTCAATCATTCAATTCCTACGTCAGGTTGTAGGCTGCAAGAAGTTATTGCCTTGCTTAAGACATTTTGAGCAATTTTGACATGGGCATTGTTGGCTGCTCAGTAGCGTAACTCTTGTAACCATGTTTGGATCATTATATGGAATGGAATTGGAGCATTGTTGTCTATGGTTTTGTATGAATTCAGTTGTAGACATTGCATAGTCAGCATTACATGACCATTCTCTTTGCTCAATTTACAGCAGTGCATCAGGATATTTTAACGAAATGGAGTGTTCTTGGTTTATTTAGCTCTAAAGCACTTTGTGCCAATAATGTTAAGTGAGATTTGGTTGCACTGGTTTAATTCTACAATGTTTTTGGCTTTAATAATAGTAGGGAATACTTGTGGCGTGTGGACAAATTAGTCAGCTTTAGTGCTAGGTAGTCAGGCAATTAAAACACCCCCCTAACAGATGGTGTCTCAAATACAAGCTCTCTATGGATGTCTTTCACTCTCAATACATAATTGGTAGCACTCTCATCACTCCTTTGGCAACTTTGGAAGATTTGGTTCCTTAGAGTGAGGAGCCTAGAGGTATTTTTGGCCTCATAGATAGCTTTGAGTGAATCCCAAGCCTCCTTGGCCAAGTTGCAAGCACCAACTCTCAATACCTCATTAGAGACATTCATCTTGACATAGTGTAGAGCCATCCTAGCTCTTTTCTTTTACCTTTGGACTTATTGAAGCACTTGAGGCTCCTCCTCAAGTCCAAGGACAATGTCCATCAGATCTTGGAGTATTAGAATAGACTCCATCCTTACCTTCCAAATAGAATAATTGGAGGTAGTTAGTCCCTCACTTGATTCCAATAAGAAGGAACCCATGGAAGCCATGAAAAGTGGAAAATATCACTTGTGATTAACAAACAAGTGTTGCTTCTCTCTCACTATAGGATTCAATAAAGGTGTACTACCAACTCCTATGTAAGATCTGCAACAAATGTGAGATCAATCTCACTAGCTTTTCCAATCTCTCTCAAGCTAGATCAACCTCTCACTCAAAGGTGGATTAGAGGCAAAGTTTGGGTTAAACTCTCTTTAGCACATGGAAATCACTCAAAGAATCCAAAAATCACTCAAATACAATGGGATTGCATGAAACAATGTGAGGTTTCCCTCCAAAATCGATATGTGCAAAAGTTTTTCGGTCTCTATTGAGTGACATGCTCTTACTTGCCGGTTTTCCCTTATAAAACCCAAGATTTATGACATAAAAAATATTGTACAAGTTTTGCCATGCCGATTTTTGGAAAAAATGGCGGTTCCATTCTTGAACTATGTCGGCTTTCCCGAATACTCATTACACCCTTACAAATTTACTAAAAACTAGGGAATGTGGCAAGCCACATGGCCATGCCTTAAATGTCATTTTAATTTTTCATTTTGTTACAAGACAAACCTTGTCAATAGATTCAAATGTGTTACCAAAAAAAACTGCCTATTTTTGTTAACAAAAAATGAGATAACCCAAAGGGGTGTTTGTACAACGAACCTAGGTAGTCTACCACTCGAAACAAGCAGTGGGTAAATTTTGTAATGGATCCGGGTTTTTGTTTAAGTTGTCGCATTGTAACAGCCTCTAAAAAAAAGTCATAGCATTACTAATACATGCATACATTTAATAATAACCATCATTTTATTAAGTACAGAACAAAAATAAAGACCTAAATACATGAATCCCGAGCTTCCTATGTATCCGCATTTCCTATCTGTATGTTGTGGCATAGTAACATCTTTTCAAAATAGTTGCCATCAACATCAATAAAACATGCATTGATTTTACCATTTCCATAAAAACAATCTCTAATGCATGAATCACAAACCTTGATGTAAAGTAGCACATCAACGTCTTCTTGTAAGGGTATATTTGGATTGAACCAATCTTTTATTTTTGGGCGAATCCGAAAGAAGTTATATGCAGCTTGTGGTTTACTACTGTTACCTCGAATGGTGAACCTGTAGATCAAGATGTGGAATAGCAGATGTAGAGGCTAGAACCATAGAGAAGCATGCAATTACACCTCAAGCCCACCGAGTCCAAATGGATAACCATAAACAAAACCTGAGCCTTTACATATATATGAGATTATTAGCACACTGTACATAATGGGAAAGGAGTTTGTATGAAATTGGCATTCAGGGAAGTTGACAATGGATAATTGACATGATGACAAAAGGTTGGTCCAATCTGCAGCTACTCAACAAACATACGAAAATTTCATAAGCAATTGCAAATTTTGCGAAGTTTGACAATTGATAAAGATTATGATGACAAGAGGTTGCTCTAACCCACTACTGAAGCTGCCTGATCTAATTTTAGCATTTGGCAAATGCAGTAGCAAAACACAGATTCCATATGCTAAGAGCTCATATTTATAACTTGTCATAACTTTTCTATCGAGCATGAGGATCTATACTGAACTTGAAATTTTTTTCACTAAATTTAGTGCTAGCAAGATCAATGTCAAGTGCATGGTTAAAGCTAGATGGATTTGTCTTCAAGAAATAACTAAATTACAATCACTCCAATTAGTCAGTGGGAAATTAGTAATCCTAGTTAATCTCAATTTGTGGTTTGAACAACTCATGGTTGTGGTATGGACTTTGACTAACGATTGGTAGGAATTGCACTTGATGGCTCGTAATATAGAGCATTGGTAATAGTTATCTTTTTAAATATAATTTGTTTCAATCAATTTAATTGCAACTAGGATGGGGAGGAATTCAATCGTTTGAAGGAGAAAGAATACATTAGATTGTAGCATCACAATAGGTGTAAGATGGAGGCATCACTTGTCCTAGAATCTCAATGCAACTTAAATCAAACAGCTTATAGTCACAATGTAGCTAGCTCATTTATAGCAACTTTGAATTAATCAATAAATTTGCATATCTTTTTCCAAGCTAATAGTATAATGTAGATCTAGAAATTTTTGCAATATTCAAAACCATTTACAATAGGTACGGAACATAATAAAAGAGTTGAGACACGAGTATCTCTCATTTTTCCTTTATTAGTATATCTCAATATTATTATACATCAAAGTTTACACACAAATGTATACTACTTCAGGGTGATAAAACAGAATTGGCATGTGGCATCTCTATTTAGAAGATTGCACAATGATCTTATAAACTATATGTTCATGTAATCTCTCCAAATTTCAAAATGTAGACTGATGAAATTAAAAATTTCCGTGCATAGGCTTTTGAAGCCCCCCGAGCAAATTTCAAAAGCAATTTCTGCCACTGAAAGTTAGTATAGGTTTTTGGGAGAATGAGTGATCCTTCACTGATGTTTTCTTTCTCCGAGATCAATTTATAAACACCTTTTCCATTATAGGTGTCATGCTCAACTGCCCGAGATCCTGATGGTCTAGATCTTGATAACAATCCAGTGAAGGTTTTGATAATTGGCCGCTTGTATCGGATAAGGACTGAGAAAAGCTCATGAAGTGTCTGGGAGCGAAGACTGTCAGCCTATATAAGAAGATCCCACGATTTTGAAACTTTTTCTTCTACTGCCATTCTTGTTTTAGACCAATCTCTGGAACTTACTACTGGAATTACATTCTGATCAGCACAAGCATCTGCAGATGAAAAAACTTGTTCCAGAGAACATAAAAACACTAAGCATTACTACTTTGTATAATGCCACCAGAAAGTTCCAGTGAATAAGTACAACAATCTTCATCTTGATGTGTTCCAAATAATCATATTACATCTCTTACATAATCTGCTAGTCATTTAGAGAATTATGTGTCAGTTAACAAGCCTCGAATGGTGAAAAGCTCAAATCCATTCAAATAAATGTTCCCAAGTCCAATTCTTCCTTTGTTCCTTTGAATATTACTTCATAAATTTAAGCTAGGGAACTGATCTAAAATTATGTTGGTAGTTTTTTTATTATGCATGTATGATGCCTTGTGATAGCCATGTGTAGCATCTTGAAGATTGTACAAGTTTCACTATCACAGAGTTTCAGACGATACAACCTACTTTAAGGTCAGCCCCAAAAAGGATATTGTATGTGGAAGCAAGACTAGTTTGAGAAGAATGCAGTCATAAAGAAAATATCTATCAGAAGTATATTTGTTCCAAACCGCCGTGTTCTGTACTGTTACTGTTCCGAAATTGAATTTTGCATCGCGTTTTGAACTTTCAGACAAGCAGAGACGGCTGTTCGAATGACTTGGAATCGTATTAGAAGCTGCAAGGATCCAAAGCCGAAATCTGTAATGGCAATGCTGGCACCGACCTGCAGAAGACCTAAATGATTTGATAAATCGTGCTTTGCTTGTTGTGTGTGTGCTTGCAACGACTTTAAGTTGTAGAGCTGTCTTTCAGTAAGCAGTGGTGTGGACCTATGAGGTTCAAATGCATCCACACTTCCCCTCTGGCTTTCAATGCCCATGATACAGAAAACGAGTACAATTGCTGAGGTAGGTCTCCATCCTTCAAGCCGCTTTCAGCCTGCATGCACACAAAACAACAGTACAACAGTCAAGCGAATGGATCATTTGTGATGTGAACCTGTAGTCCACAATAAACCTTCCTCAATAAAGGAATATGCCCATGATGCACAACCACAAGCACACGGTAACAGGTAACCAGGGAAAAGATTAGCATCGCATTCTGAAAAAAAGAACATCTAAACGCTGCAAGAGTATTACAGACTCTTATATCAATCTTCTTCTATAAAGCCTGATGGAGGCGCAAGTACAGCTATTAGGCAACAACAGATCCTAAAATGTAGGGAGGAGCAAATACAACAATTATCTTGGAAACTTGAGCATCACAAGCACAAAAATAAAAGCTAGGTGGAACTGCCGAAAAGTTTTGAGTTTAGAAATACAGATTCAAGGAGCCAAGGAGCCTATGTCTGTAGTCGTGGAGCGGGTGATCATGATGACGGGGACATTTTTTGAACTGCAATCGCTTACAGACAATGCTAAGGTTGCATCCCTCTTCGCCCATCATTCCATGAAAGTGAATCCAAAGTAATAGCACTCCCAAAAGATGGTTCCATTGCGGCAACACTTCCCATTATCTGATCATATCCAACACCACACTCAATGTCAGATGACGAGAATTCAACCAGTGACTTGGATGAAGATCTATCAGACTATGAAAGAAAACTACATCTTTTTAATGAATCATCATCAACGAATGAGCACATTATGAAACAGCCCATTCGTCACCATTTTGTCCATCGATCCATCACTTCATGATCAAGGGCTTGGCGGATTCAAATGCGACCATTTCTGAAAGCACTGACATTCAAAAACTTACGTTAAAACAAGACAGGTGGGTGATGTCAGACAAAGGCGACGTAGGAGAATCATTCTCAGACATTGAGCTGGTCCGCTATAACGATCCTGCCCAAACAAAACCGGTTTCTTCAAACCCAACAAAGCTGTTTTCTGATGAAAAGTTTTCCCCTCCAACTGATACTACTGCAGCCATCGATGATCTGTGCTTCTTGAATGAATGAATCAGACCCCCTGTCGTTTCTACGCTTTTAGTATTTTGAAGTCTTCAGCGTGGATTTGTTTCTGATCGCCTACTTATGCCGCAAGTAGGAGCTCCATTCCAATTTAATAAAAAGATGAAGCCAAAAGCTGAAACAAATGCGGCAATTCTTCTGAGAAATAGCAGATTGAATGAGAAGAATAGAATTCGATGGTTTAGGTTCTCCTTCTTAAAAGCAGATGAGCGACATGGGTGGTTGAATACACAAATGATAGTTATTTGAAGAAGGGGAGGGAGAAGAGGAGGCAAAGGGAGGAGGGAGAAAAGGGAATCCGAACTAATATGAAACCACAAAACATGAGATTGCTGAGATTGCAGCACGAACACATTTCTCGCAAAACAAGCCATTCGCTTCGTCTCGCAAACACAAGTCTCGCAAACACAAAACCGTGGTCTCAAATAGAAACCGTTGCATGCAGCGACAACGAACCCCTTGGAAATGGCAAGAAACGTGAGGCAGAGACAACACACGCCAAATTATCCGTGAAAAAACATTTTAAACGTTGGTGCTTAAACTACACAAATGTAGTTAAAAAAAAAAGTTTTTTTAAAATACGTGGCATTTTTATAAATTAAATTACATTTAAAAAAAACAAATCAAATAAAAATTTTAAAAATTAATTAAAACACAATCACGTCAATTCTTTTTTTGTTGTGTTTACTATGTGCCCCTGCCCCTGCGGCAGGGCCGACAAAATTTTTTTTAAAAAAAAAAAAAAAAAACAAAACCTTTGGCCTACCAAAAGTATCTGAGGCAGAATTGAGTCTGTCTACAAATATTCATATATGTATGCGTATTATCTCCATTCTCCGCGTCGTAAGTTTTTGAGGGGGAATTGACGCTGTGTGTGTGTCGTTTTTATTGAGCTTCATGGAAGAAGAAATGCAGGAGCATGAGGTTGAAAGTGGAGGCGAGGAGCAGGGTCTTCATGTGCAGCCTTCAGGCACACTTGCTATTCATTCCTTTCCTCCATCGGCAGCCACTATGGATTTGTTCCCGTCTCTGTTTCCTGTAGCAGCGGTAAGAGCTTCACAAAAGTCATGTACGTTTATCTTATTTTCATCATCTGAATTCACTTGTTGTTGTTCATCGACGAATCTACTTGCTGCGGAATTTCGTGCCAGCAATTAAATTTCCTTTCTGTTCTTAGGGCGCAGCACTGTTGTGATACAAAGGGTTTGGTGGTAGAACGTTTATATATTAGGGTTTTGTTTTTCTGAAGTCTCGAGCTACAGCATAAGCTTTGTAAATAGGCAGGTTCGAAGGAAGCTCCAAACACGGAAGCTCCAAGCTGGTTGTCTCTTTCCAGCTTTTCCGAGAGTCTTCTTCCTCCTCGTCATCAAACCCCAATCTTCTATCAACAAGAACTGGAAGAGGATGAAGACATTAAAGGAAGAGCTTCGAACAGCAAGCAAGAGCGCCCTGAGTATAAAGTGTTGTCTTCGAGTACAGACGACCGTTCTACGGACACAGAAGACAAGGAACATAAAGCAGTTCAAAGGGAAATCAAGAGGAAGAGGAGAAGAAAGCGTAGGAAGGAGGAAGAAGAAAAGAAGAAAGCAAGTCGGACAAAAGACCTAAAATGGCAAGGTGATGCCAGCAAGATTGGTACACTGAAGGGGCTTGCGGACAGGAAAGCATCCACGGGCATATGGGCTGATAAACAGGCAAACTTGTCTAAAGATTACTATTTCGATACACATGGAGACCGTGATAATTTAGCTTTTGGATCTCTATATAGGTAGAGGCCCTTGTTAACTTCTTGTGATCTTTTTCTAGATCCAGTCTTGTATTCCCATACCATTTCAAAGAGAACCATGTGACTTGTTAAAGATGGGCAAATAATGCGTTTAGTAACCTGCTCTAGTAATAGGGTATGTTTAGTTGCTGCAGTTGGAACGGTCTATTTAAAGATTTGGAAGTCGAATGCCTGGCGAGAAAAACAAGCAATTTTAGTAGTGTCAGGATGAGGAATGTGTTGCTTCAAATTTCCATTTTGAATACAGGTAATTATGTGCTCTTGTATGCATATGTCACGGGGGGGGGGGGGGTGTTAAACTTGTATGTACATTGTTTAAACATCATGAGCACTCTTACTGTCAGAATCATAGTTGCATTGAACCGCTGTTGGGGGTTGTTAAACTTGTATGTACATTGTTTAAACATCATGAGCACTCTTATTGTCAGAATCATAGTTGCATTGAACCGCTGTTTGAACTGCCTACTGCGGTTTGAACCTTCGAAGCGTTAGGGGCAATTTGAACTGGGAACCGCCCCCTAAATGAAAAAACAAAAAGAAAAAGAAAATGGTTTGAACCGTTTCCCAATTCGAACCTAGCTTAGCCGGTTCGAATCGGGACGAATTGGCCGATTCGAATCGGCATGTAACACTGCTCAGAATTTCCTTTTCTTACATCCACTTTTGCGGAAGACATGGCAACATATGTAGTTTCACTTTGGAAGTCCTTGCGTTATCCTATATATTTAGACATTATTCAATCTATATTTTTGATGGGAACATATTATTTTTCTTTTATAGGATGGATGTCGCACGGTACCAACTCTACAAAAGCCCAGGAGTGCTTGGGAATGGACTGAAAATAAGGGAGTATGGTAAATTCAAAACCAGGTTAATCGATCTTGATGGATATGACAACATTCAGGATGATGGAAGTGGAGGTCGTTATTGGTCTGTCAAGTTTGTATCAATGGACAAAAAGCGAAACCTGAAGCGCCTCCACATCACATCATCTCACTCTCTAATAAAAGGAAAGGAAGTTCATGCTTTAGTGGAGAACTTTACTCCATTGGAGATGCAACAGTCAGCAGAAGGACTAGAAAGAGAGGAAAGCTGGGAAGAGTACATAGTGAGAAAGACTAGGTTGTTGAATGAAATGACACGTGAACGTCCTCAAGATGAAAGTTTATGGATAGATTTTGCAAAATTTCAGGTTAACTTTTTCTTCTATTTTCATAAATTTCTATATTTCTTGTTTATTGTTGTTGATTATTGGACATGCCAATATTGTGCTGTTTATCTCGAGCTCATTCCACAGGATGAACTTGTAAATGCAACACACAAAAAGGTCTTGATACAAGCAACAATCGACAAAAAAATTGCCATATTGGAAAGAAGTCTTGATTGTAATCCAGAAAGTGAAGATTTACTATTATTGTACCTTGAGGCATGTTCAAAACGGGATGATACTTCATTGCTACTTTCAAAGTGGGAAACAGCAGTTTCCAAACATCCACAAAGTTACCGTGTGTGGCGAGATTTTATTCGATTCCATTCTGCAAACTTTTCATCATTTTCAGTGTCATCTCTCCGAAAAGTTTATGGACAAGCCATTCAATCGTTCATTTTTGGGCGTGAGCAACTTCGTCGAGAGGTGCTCTCTCTCTCTCTCTCTCTCTCTCTCTCTCTCTCTCTCTCTCTCTCTCTCTCTCGCCCCCCGACCCTTTTTCAATTGCTAGCACCTGATTTTTATTAGCAATTTGAAATGAAAATCAAAAGTCTAAGTCAAACCTATCTTCTTGTTTGTTGCGAGGGGCTCAACATTGAGCACATTTAGGATCATGTGACATGACTTCTTGCATCTGAAAGAGAGGGAGGTAGTTCATGGTAATACTTTTTATCTATAATGGTGGACTTTGCCCACTAGCTACCCTCTCTAGGTTTCAAGTTTCTTTTAAGCAAGTCTAAGTGATGATGTGTAATAATTCTATGAGGAGCTTGGAACTTACATATTATCCAGTTTGCTCTTTAGTGCTAGCCTTCTTCATTGCCGCTCTTCACCTTTGAAGAAGTGATAGAAACTCAACACATGTTTGTGGTTATATGAATGTATGAAAGCTATGCATGTGATCTGCACATTCTTTTGGGAGTTGACAATGTGAGTAGGTTAGTTTGCACTACTTATGCACTACTTTGTGGGTAGTGTTTATAATTGAACTAATGCAATTGACTCAACTATAAATAGAGCTTAAGGCATGGACGTACAAGATTGACATCACATTCTAACCATGTCTCCCTTGGGTATGTCCACACTTTTGGAACGTGTAGTTTGGGAATCATGTTTCTCTGTTACTATACCTCTAGGAATTAACAAAAGAAATATCTGGTTGCATTGTGAAAATGAAGCAATTGATCTTTATGGTTTCTAACACTTGTCGTTTTTTTGCACACAATCATTGATCAAACTGCAATATGAAATTGCTATCCTTCTTGCAAGCTGTATCAGTGAACGGTGGGGCTCAGCCTCTTCAAATACAAAACTGCCTATTAGTGCTTGCACCCACTTTTAAAAAGCCCAAGCCCTGTTTCTCCTGCATAAAATTGTCCCGCCATAAATCTCCAACTAAGATAACAATGCAATAAACAACACTGATTTTTAGGCCCCCTCCTATAAAGGGATACTATGGAGTTCTTCCTCAAAGAAGCTATTGATCCCTATAATCATAGCTACCAAAGTGAGAGGTGACGATGCCTATTTATACTTACTGAAGACCTTAGTGCTGGGCATCAAACCAAAAGGTCTGGGCTTTGCTAATTTGTTTGGTCCCTCCCAAGTATCTTACAGTGACCAAATGAACCCAATTTAATCAATGAGGTCTACTGTGTTTTACGGCTACAGATGAATTAATAAGGCCTCAAGTGCCTTGCACCGTAGACGAGCAACATAAGCACAAGTTACATCTCCATGCTTTGAGTTTAGAATTTTTTAGAGGACATGATGAGACAAGACCTGTTTGTTTATCTTTAATTCTTCCTATTATTGGGCCAAAAAGGTAGAGAATATTTAGGTAAAGTTTGAAGTGACCAGAACATATATGGTGCAATATAATTAAGTACCAGCTCATTTTTAAGAGCAGTTTATGATTAATTCATAATACTTATCCAACCTCTTTTACGTAGTGAAAAGTACGGTACAGATGCTAAAAATAAACAACTGGAGGAACGATTCTCATTATAAAGCATTATAACAGTGTAGATTGGACATGAAAAAGCAGTTCATTATGTGTTACTGAAATGAGAGGTTGGCTTGAAGCATGAAACTGTGCATGGAGAATTTCACAATGTATACTTGATCCATGTTTTTTTAGCCTTTTGCAGAACCATAAGTTCAACTGTACTCTTCAAATATCTTAAGTTTTCCAAGATGGCAATTTTTTGATCGTGAAATGCGAATTTGTTGATTTTGGCTTAAAATCTCTTGGGGGCCGAAACCAAGCATTAAGTTTCCTGTCACGTTTTTACCCTTTGCAGAATAAGGATAAAGCTAGGGGGATCAGCTATGAATCAAAAATTTTGGAAGCTGAGCAAGCCCTTGTTTCTCTTTTTGTGAACTTATGTAGACTTGAGTGGCAAACAGGCCACCATGAACTTGCAATTGGGTTATTTCAAGCAGAATTAGAGTTTGCCCTACTTTGTCCTGCTATGCAGCTGAGTGAGAAAAACAAGCACAGGCTTTTTGAGGATTTTTGGAATAGTGGAGCTTTAAGGGTTGGAGAGCAAGGGTCTGTTGGTTGGACAACTTGGTTGTCAATGGAGGAGGAGCAGATTCAGAAGGCTAGAGCATCTAACCCTGCCGATGAAGTTTTAGAGGAACCTGGTGGTTGGATTGGTTGGTCAGAGCCTCAAGGTTTTGCTGACAAAAGTTCCAAATTGGATGAAGTCAATATTGTAAATGACATAGAAGATGCTGATGATTTAGAAAATATTGAGGATGAAGCTTCACAAGAGGAAGATGATGCTACTTTGCTCCAGAAGTTGGGTCTGAATCTAGACATAGGAGAAGAAGCCAAAGTGCAGGATTCACGCATATGGAAGCGTTGGTCAGACAAGGAGCTTTGTCGTGATACTGAGCAGTGGCTACCTTTGCATTCAAAGAGTACTAGGTAAACTCAATATACTTTTGGCAGTTGATGGGCCCTTGTTTTTATTGGTGGCTAGAAATCTATAGCTATTTTTGAGCTCAAGTGGTTGAGTACATCTCAGTAAGCTTGCTTTTACAGTTTTGCTTGGTAAATCTAGTTAATTTATTGTTTGATTGAAATCAAGAATGATGGACTCGTAACGATTTGTGATGGGTAGGCATTATTGTAACCGTGAATGTTAGTTTAATATTTTGATGCTGCATTTAACCCATCATTTGTATTGCTCCGCTGCCTCTACTGGAGGCATATCCTGTCTGATGTGCTGTTTATTGGTATGTGTCACATTATATTCATGAAGAGCAGCAATTTCTGCAACGGGTGGCATGGATTCAGAAGGTGATGATGAGGACTTAGAGCGAATGGTCCTATATGAAGATGTGAGAGAATTTTTATTTTCATTGGATATGGAGCAAGCTCGACTTGAGCTAGTCAGTCAATTTATTCACTTCTGTGATGGGCCGTTTCCCCAATGGTTAGTAGTTGTGTGTGTGTGTGTGAGAGAGCGAGAGAGAGAGAGAGAGAGAGAGAGAGAGAGAGAGAGAGAGAGAGAGAGAGAGAGAGAGCTTTATTATTGTTTTCTCAATGCCAAAAAGGCATATAAGACGAAAACAGTACATCTCAAGTGTGTTCAAATAAGGAAGTGTAATAACGTCTCCATGAGTAATAAATAAATACACAAAATCTAGTGCAACTGCTAAAGAAGAAAAACAGCATCATAGCTGTATGACAATATGGTACAATCTAGTGTATTGAGATGACATATGTGCCCTCAGCTAAGCTACTTAAAAAAGCCTGTTATGTGGGCTATCGATGATGTCGTAAGAGGCAGAGGTAGAGCTGGTGCAGTAGATGGCTGCTGGTGTTGTTGCTGTCTTTGTTCGGCGCGGGATCATAGACTGTGTTCCCATGGTACGTTGAGAAGCTCTGTTACACTGTCTTTGGTCTCTGTGCCGATCATGTGTAGGAAGAACCATGTGCTCATCATCTGAGTCAGAATCTGCCTGTGGTGTTCTCCTGGAGAGGAAGGTGGTGATATGGGACTGCGTGTCTCTGTGATCTGACTCAACGTCCTGACATAGGAATCTCTTGTGATTGCAGTGGAATGCCTAATGTTCAAACCAAAGCTTTAAGCCATAGATAGTTAAATTAAGAACAGAAGCTCCATGAAGATGGGATCTTGAAGCAATGGGGTCACCAGAGAGTCTCCATAAGCTCAAAGGAACTTGATTGGTTGCTTGTGGTTGTGCCAGATGATAATCCTTTGCAGGTTCTTTGTGGCCGTTTCAGAGTGCCAGATCGAGGAGTTTCTTGCATACAAGTTTTGTTTGTGTTGGTGCCCAAATTGTATTATTTGGAGGACATGTCTGCATATCAAAATTTTCAGGAGTCTTAAAGAATTGAATTAAAAGCAGCAGAACATACCTAGCCCACACTACTTAATGACATTATTGACCTTGTGAGATTTGGATACAAAACTTTATTGAAGGGAGAGAAGAAAATACATACTATCAAATTTGCACATGTGAAGGGACAACACACCATCATCGTCAAGTACAGGAGTTTAGGCTGCTTTCTATAGAGTTCTAGGTGTTTCTAAACAGTAATAATGTCGTAAGTCACCATCATTGATTAGATGTCATCATTTAACTAAAACTAGTAGCTCGAGCTCTTAGACTCTTGGGACCTACAATATTATTACGTTTAACTTGCTATTCCGATGTACTTTTGTTATATTTAAGGACCTTACCCCTATGACACACATGTACATGATGTACAATAAAGGGCATCACAACCACGGAAAACAAAAGTCATTTGTTAATCTCTTACAATCCCACCCTAATTAGTAATAGTTTTGGTTTCTCTGAACCCTAAGAGAGTTTCTGAACTGTACAATCTTGTCTTAACTGAGGGTTGTTATAAATTTATCAGCGTGGTTTTTTGTGCAGTACTGTAAACCCTAATTCACAACTGATGTGGTCCATTGTTGACACATGTCGTATGCAAGGTTGAACCGCGGTTCGAACCGCCTCTCACGGTTCGAACCATCGAATCGTTGGGACCTGGTTTGAACGGTTCGAACCGTTCAAACCGTCTGATGGGCCCTAAACCCGATTTCCGAACGTTCACGGTTCAACAGGTCTGTTCGCGCCCGAGAGTGTGTGTGTGAGAGGGAAGAGAGAGAGAGAGAGAGAGAGAGAGAGAGAGAGAGAGAGAGAGAGAGAGAAAGAAAATGGTGTGTGATAATGTGTGTGTGTCTTGAGATTTTGTGTGTGTGTGTGTGTGTGTGTGTGTGTGCGCACTGTGAATGATTGTCTGATATTGTGTGTGCGCGTGTGTGTGTGTCTCGACTCTTTTGATGCGTGTGAGTGATTGTGTGTGAGAGAGAGAGTGTGTGTGTGTGTGTGATATTATGATATTGTGTGTGTGTGTGTGCACTGTGTGTGTGAGTCTTGAGATGTGTGCACTATGCACTGTGCACTGTGAGTTTGTGTGAGCACTGAGATTGTGTCTGTGTGCACTTGCCACTCAGTGTGTGTGTGTTTGTGTGTGTGTGTGAGTGATTGTGTGTGTGCACTGTGTGTGATATTTTGTGTGTGTTGAATCTTGATGGGGTTCAATGTGGGGCCGCCTGGGCATTGTGAGAGGGGTGTGGGACCTGGGTAGCTAGTTAGTTAGAACTTAGAAGTTAGAACTTAGGAGTTAGTGTTCTAGAGTGACGAGTCTAGTTAGAACTGAGGAGTTAGAAGTTAGCGGTTAGGGTTAGAAACTAGATTAGAATTTAGAATTTAGGGTACTCGGTATACTACATAGATATTAGAGACCTCAGAGTCCAGACTCGTCACTCAAGAGAGAGAGAAGAAAGAAAGAAGAAAGCTTTATTAATGTCTTTTCCATGCCAAAAGGCATATAAGACTAAGGAAATACATGTCAAGTATGTGGTAACCGTGGAGCGTATAAACGACTCCAAAAACTGTAATAAAGAAAAAAAGAAACATCTAGTGCAAGTTAAGATAACTACATAAATGATAATGTCTGTGCATGGTAGTCAAATGTATCCATGTCAAGATGCCAGGTCTGTGCTGGCGCTGTAGAAGGATGTAATGTGAGCTATAGCATGATGAAGTGCAGGAGCCTGCTGACGTCGCCTGTGAACAGGAGCATGTATAGTGTGTCTCTGTGTAAGAGGTCTAGTAGGGCGTGCAACTCTCGTGACCGCCTTAGGTTGGGTGGTGCGTCGTCTCTGCATCCTAGGTCTGGGAATGTCGTCGCAATCGCTGTCAGTCATGTCTGCAACAGGACGTGATCTCTGGCGAGAGAAGAAAGATGTAATTTGAGACTGTGTCTGGATAGGTGTGCTGAGCTGTCTGACATAGGTCCTGACGCAGGAGGGACATCTCACGTATCATAAGTGCCACACATCTAGGGTCCTCATATGAGATGAGGGACCGTAATGTAACTGGTGTCTGACGAAAAAGGCAATGATATCGCCCTCAGATCTCATAGTAAATTGGACATGTGAAAAGGAAATGCTCCTCTGTCTCAACCATAGATAATGAACATAACCGACAAAGCCGCTCCTCTCGTGGGGTACCCTGGAAGCGTCCAGTCTCAATCGCCAACTGGTGTGAGGTGAGATAGTGTGACAAAACTGGAAATCCAACTGTGTCTAGCTCCAGAAAGTGTGTCCTGTAATAGTCGGGTTTGACCTCGAGCTGTTCCTGCCATGTCCGGCTCAGGTATGCTCTATAGAGAAAGCGTCTGATATACTCATGGGTGCCCGATGGAAGGTCTGTGATAGAAATCCCAAGTGTATCCAATATCCGGGAGGCCTGAGAGAACCATGACAGTCGATGCCCCTGATCACAAAGGTCTCGCGAGGAGGCAAGTGTCTGCTGTCTGTGTGTATCTCTGCTCATCTGTGGGTAATGTCATAATACGCTGAATATATAGAATAAGTTGGAAGATGGCGGATAGCTGAATGGGAGGGACCGCGAACAAGGGGCAATCTCGTACCCCCTCAAATGTAACAAATGTGCCTTGATGCGTGTGGGCCCTCCAGTGTAAGACCGGTGACAGTATCTGCAAGTCCATCTCTTCGTGCCCGATGTGCCATAGGCCGCAGCGATGGTGACGTGATCCCACAAGGGATCCCTATCCCTCGGCATGGTGGCTCTCTCTCTCTCTCTCTCTCTCTCTCTCTCTCTCTCTCTCTCTCTCAACTCTCGAGTGATGAGTTTGGACTCTGAGGTCTCTAATATTTATGTAGTATGCCGGGTACCCTAAATTCTAAATTCTAATCTAGTTTCTAACCCTAACCGCTAACTTCTAACTCCTAAGTTCTAACTAGACTTGTCACTCTAGAGTCTAGACTCTATTAACTACTAACTCGGACTAACTCCTAAGTTCTAACTAAGTAGCTACGTAGGTCCCACACCCCTCTCACAATGCCCAGGCCCCACATTGAACCCCATCAAGATTCAACACACACACAATGTCACACACACACAAAATATCACACACAGTGCACACACACAATCACTCTCACACACACACACACACACACACAGAGTGGCAAGTGCACACACACACAATCTCAGTGCTCACACAAACTCACAGTGCACACATCTGAAGACTCACACACACACACAATATCATAATATCACACACTTACTCTCTCTCACACACAATCACTCACACACATCAAAGAGTCAACACACACACACACACACACAATATTAGACAATCATTCACAGTGCACACACACACACACAAAATCTCAAGACACAATATCACACACCATTTTCTCTCTCTCTCTCTCTCTCTCTCTCTCTCTCTCTCTCTCACACACACACACACACACACACAATCTCAATGGCAAATGCACACACACACACACCCTCTCTCTTTCTCTCTCTCTCTCTCTCTCTCTCTCTCTCTCTCTCTCTCTCTCTCTCTCTCGGGCGCGAACAGACCTGTTGAACCGTGAACGTTCGGAAATCGGGTTTAGGGCCCATCAAACGGTTCGAACCGGGCCCAAACGATTCGATGGTTCGAACCGTGGGAGGTGGTTCGAACCGCGGTTCAATGCAACCTTGGTACACACAGAAGCGTTTGGCGGCTCTAATGTATGCCCAATGACATGAAACGGTCTATCCTTGGAAGAAAAGAAGTCGAGCACTTTTTGGAGTGCAACTAAACATGTCTATAAGGTCGTCTGGCTTGTTATCTTTCATGCTCCTTTTTTAAATATATATTCTGATCTAGAACCTTACTCTAGGTTAGCATGCCAACTACTGCTTAGCATGATATCGCAAAAAAATTGAGTTCTTCCTTGAATGGGGTTGTGTCTTCACTGATGTGTACTGGTGAACACTTCATTTTCAGGCCAGTGATGGATAAAGTTTCTGAGAAAAGGTTACAATTAGCTTATGGTATGAATTTGTAAAGTTGAGATACATGGACTCTTGTATATATCTTGGTTAAGTCTAGGGGCTAAGCCCTTTCAGGTAGGGTGTGTGCATCCAAGGCCTTCGGTTTCTATATTATAACTTGTTGCATTTTCTTTTTGGTGATATGCAACATTTCTGTAAATGTGACCTCAGATAGCAGTCATTAACCCTAGCAATCACCTAGGGGCCAATGAATGCAGAGTGGCTCTTGCCTTGATAGTTTTCCTTTGGAATCGTAATTTAGTTTTTTTTTGAACAACACCTAATCCACTTAGATCTAAGCATGAAACAAAGCTGAATCGGAATTTAGGAGCATATTATTTTATAGAATCAGTGCATAATGTGTGCAGGCATTGCATGCTATGAATCGGTATAAGCTCAGTAAAAGACAACTAATGTGTCATACATGCTTTCATTTTAGAGTCTAGACTTACGCTTGTGAGGAAGGATCATAGTAATTGGTTTGACCGGTAGTTTGAACTGGTTTTATTGAATGAAATGCCAGATTTCATCATTGAGCCACTGCTGTTTATGTCAAAGTATCCTTTCATTAATAATGCTTCCTTTTGATAGGAAAAAAATTACATTTGATTGTAGATCCATCTTGAATAAATTCTCCTAAGAATTAGAATCGAGATCTAAAATGTCCCATCACCCTCATTTAAATCCATAATTGCCCCGAATTTGTGTGATGTGTCTAGTGAAAAGTGGAGATCTCTCAACCTCTGGATTCCAGTGATGATTGATCATTTTATCAATGCCCCTCTCAAGTTTCAACTCTCAATGGCAAAAACGTCCCTCTCTACTAATCTCTTTTCTCACTACCTTGTCTTCTCTCGCTCCCTCTCCTCTTCTCTCACTCCCTCTCCTCTTCTCTCATCTCCTCTTCTCCCCTCTTCTCTCACTCCTCTCTCCTCTTCTCTCACTCCCTCTCCTCTTCCCCCCTCCTCTCATCTCCTCTCCAAAAACATGTTTTGGAGACCCTCGGGCCCCGGCCACGAATGCAAGAATTTGTTTATCCGACAGCAGTTTGAACCGGGCCGGTTCGAACCACGATTCATGGTTCGAACTGCAAATCGAGCAGACATTATTTTTAAATGATTGTCCTTATATCAAGTTTTTCTCCTTAAAGTCGCAGGTGCTTATAAATAAGCTGACACTTTAATAATTCACCTTGTTGCCCCTGTTAGACTGTTAGTGAAATATAGCAGCTGATGGATGGGGATTCATGTAGCCAGATTATACAGACGAGAAAAGATAAATGACAGTTAGCTTTATTTTATTTACGTTAGGATTCATAATGTTTTTGTAAACCAACACAAGTCAGTGAACCAATGCAAGTGATTAAGTCTCTTAACTCCACAGAAGTGAGCAGTATGTTGATTTGGTATTGTAGTTTGTAAAAGATTGATTTGATCTATGTGTGTTTCATGCTTGAACAAATCAGGTGCTCTTCAAATAGCAGTAGTTCTACGGAGCACATTGAAACTTCTGAAACCTTAAGAGGTCCAGTTCTTGAACAGATTCTTGATGGCCTACCAGATAAGAAGGAACTTCTGAAGCAGATGTTTGGAGGCTTGGAGTGGTTTTCTGAGTCAAATGGACGCACAACATTTGTTCGGAACAGTTTATTTCTGTTAAGATCAGTTTTTCCTAACCATCAGGGGTTGCAGAAGGCTCTACTTACAACTGAAGGTCTGGACGAAACTAAAAGAGGTGACAACAAGAAGGGTTTCGCCTCTAGAGCACTTGCCAAGAAGTTACTGAAAAATTCTCGCCAGGTATTGTATTAATGGATTTTGTTGTGTAATATCATCAACACAAGAATGATTGTTACATTGGTTTTTCTTAAAAATTGTAGTGGTTGCAGTTACTGCTAGTCACTTGTATCCAAGTTTTCCACTAAAATTTTCAAGATTCAATCAGTGGAGGTGGTTATGCTCCTCCCTAAATGTGACTCATTAGAACAAAAAACTTGATAGCATTATTGTCCCTTGGCATTTCTGTTCATAATACAACATACTGTGGAAGAGCTAGAACAGTGGTGAACAAGTTCCTGTGACAATCTATGAAAACCTTAAATCTGGACCTCGAGGTAATTTATGTATTTAGTACTGGGGTTTCCTTCTTGATGATGGGTAATTATGTGTATTTCTGAAAGTCTTAAAGTACAGTCGGAAGGATAGTAGCATGATTATGGTAACCTAGCTCAGGGCTGGTTTTGTTCAAGAAACTTTTATTGAATGCGAAACTACAGTACCTTAGATTGTGACAAACTCTAACCAATTTGATTACAAATGAATGCTAGTGTGAATGCTGATAAAAGAAAATGAACCAACTGGAAGTTGGAACACTGTAAAAACTGGCAAAGAAAGCAAACTCTAGTCTGCAACAAATTGCCAAATCTTGTTGAGGCTTTATAGGCATATATTTATATTGTCTGAATCTTGAATTTGAGCCAGGCTTGCAAGTTGCTACTGAAGACCCAATGATTGCCTAGTAATGAATAATTTTGAATTAAGAGTGTCTAATTAATGAATGGAGGGCCCATGGTCCAAACCCTATGATCTTTAATGCCAAATAATAACCAATCATAACATGGAGTCCCAGTAACTGCCATAGTTACTAGAAAATTTGAACTGATGAAATTTTTATAGAAAGATCAACTCGAGCTGTTACCCACTGACTTGAAAATATCTTATTTATTATTAAAATCTGAGATATTTGTGGAAGAAGTTGAATAATCTCAAAGAATTCTGACACATTGGAATTGAGATATGAATCAAGGGTATCAGAGCCACGATAGGTATTCAGATTGTTTACAGGAGGACTCCCTACAAGAAGCTATCATCTTCTCTTTCAGTATCAGAAAATCAACAAGTGGCTGATTTTTGCAATTGAAGATTTGTTCGTATTCTAATAGCTTTTTTTGCAAGAAGAAGGAGGGCGCCCCCCCTTACTTTGAGGGAGCTCATTTGCTGCCCTATTATGTGTGTATGATGAGCACACTTTGGTGCAAGAAAGATAGGTTCCGGAAAGGCTTTGTTGAAGGCTAACCTGATTCTTTGCTTGCTGCTTTTTGTGTCTTATTGATGCAATTGTAGGCTGCATATTTTCAGCTTTATGGTTGCTGCCCATTGAGCAGATTTTGTCTTGGAAAGTCTTTTTTCCTATCTACTACAAGTGATTGCAATACTCCACATTCAATTTGCTCAAAGAATAATGAAATGGGTGGCATTTTCTGCACAAAATCAAATTGCACACAAATAGGTAAATTTGATGATGATGCCACCTTACCCACTTGAGTTTGGTAGACCCACATGTGCATGGGGGAGAATAAGTTAGTTTGCCACCTATCATGACATGCATGCAACATGCAAGTAGGCATGCAACATGCAACATGCATGCATGAGAAATTGGACACTTGGCAATTGCATGTACATACTCAAATTCTCATTAATAGAGGCTCCACGAGTTGGAGGTGTGAGATTTTGGAATCATCTTCCTTCCATCATCATTTGTGTGCTTGATCTGATTTTTATGTAGGTACTCGCTGCTGGATCTGATCTGGGTTTTCATATGTTTCTCCCTCATCACTCATCCAGATTTGATGAGAATAATTGCAAACTGATCAAGCATGTGCCTGGATCAGTCTTTCCACTTCAGAAGACATCTTACTTGAAATATCTGAAATGAATAGTGCCAAAGATATTTGGGACTATCTGAAAAATAAATTTGAAACTAAATCCACGTCTGAAGTTGTTCATATGTCAAATAGATTGTATACTATGACAATGGAGTGGTAAAAGTGACAAAGAAATTTGCATCATAAATGAAAGATTTCTTTACTTCTGCAGCTCTTGCAGGACAAGAATATGCCATTGATAATGGCCAGAAGTTATCTATTTTTCTTGGTGCTCTTCCTACTTTTGACTCACTTAGAATAATTCTTGCAAGAACACCTAACACGAGTTTTGAAGAAGCTAGTAATGCAGTGATTGAAGAAGATCACCTCAGAAGAGAAAGAGCAGCCTGGCACCAGCATGAAAGTAAGTTACAGGAAGCCTACTTCGCCAATCCGGGAGACAAGAAGAAGAAGAAGCAAAAGTCTAAGAAGAGCAAAGAGAAGGGGCCAAAACCCACATGTGACTATTGTGGGAAAGATGGCCATATACCCACCAAGTGTTGGTGCAATCCGAAGATACCATGCATCCTTGCAAGATTACCGGTCGTGCAGCCATCTATTGCAAGCAAAACCCAAGGAAGACGGAAGGAAAGCCAAAGGCACACCTTGTCGAAGACAACTCTACCTATGAAGTTGGAGAGGCATCCAAATCAGTCAAAGAACTTTCATGTACCTACATGACCAAGGAGCATGAAGAGTGCAATATGGTCACTTCGGCCACCTCAGATATTGAGATGGTTCACATATTGTTTCTAGTGAAAACGTTGTTTCTAATCTTTCTCCTATCTCTTATGAAAAGCAAGTTATACTAGGAGATGGTAGCATGCATAGAGTTGAAGGAATAGGAGATCTAAGACTAAGAACCTTCAAGGGAATGATAGTTCTTAATGAAGCCCTCTATGTTCCTTCTTTGAAGAAAGACCTCATTTCTGTAGCAAAAGTAATTGATGCAGGACTGAAAGTGTCTTTTGATGTGGATGTATGTCGAGTGTTACAACAAGAAAAAGAAATCTTTGTTACTTGGAGGTTTTACCAAACAAAGAAGGACTTAGATGTTTTATGGCATAGAAGATTATGTCATGTGTCTTTAAAATCTCTTCATCAAAGAAGCTCAGCAAGACAATTTGTTGGATGTAAGATACAAGAAGGTGTCTCTAATCTCCAATGTGATGCTTGTTACAAAGGGAAGATGCATAGATCTCCCTTTAATATTGGAAATGGTTCATATTGACATCTCTGGTCCTATGAATGTTCCTTCATTAGATGATGGTCAATACTTCATTACATTTATAGATAATTATGCAAGGATGTGTGTTGTGTATTTCATAAAGCAAAGATCCAAAGCATTTGAAATGTTCATAGAATTTCAAGCTTTTGCAGAAAGGACTACAAAACACAAACTCATCCTTTTAAGGTGTGATGGAGCAGGAGAGTACATTTCTAATGAATTTCTAGACTATTGCAAACAAAAGGGCATTACACATCAAGTTACTACAACCTATACCCCCCAACACAATGGAGTTGCCGAAAGAAGAAATCGGACCTTGGTGGAGGCAGCCAAGTGCATGATGGCATATGCAAATCTTCCCAAAAGATATTGGGCTGATGCAATTGGAGCAGCCAATTACCTCTTCAATCGAGTATTAAAACTTCTTCATATCCAAAATCTCCATATGAATTATGGTGGGGGAGGAAGCCAAGTATTGCTCATGCAAAAGTTTTTGGATGCTTAGCACATTTGTTTGTGCCAAAGGACAAAAGAACAAAGTTGGATCAACATTCCAAAGTATGTATATTTATTGGGTATGTAAATAGTACTTCTTACTACCGAGTCTATTTCCCTTCAGAAAATACCACCTTGGAATGTAGAGAAGTTGTTTTTGAAGAAGACAAATTTCTAGATGACATAGTTCGAACATGATTCGGATTTTTATGATCCATTTGTTTCTGAAGTGCCCGAGCCAAGTACAGAACCATATACGGTTTTGCATGATGACATGCAAGATCCGGGAAGCTCAACAAGACCAAGGAGAATTCAGCATGGAGATATACTTGAAGAGCTACTTCGAAGATCCTCACGGCTTGGTAAGGAGCCCATGAGGGACAATCAACATGACTATCTTGTGGAAGTATGTTGCTTTGTAGGAGAACCCGAATCCTATAAGGAAGCTATAGGAGGAAAGGAAAAAGACAAATGGTTGTTGGCCATGCAAGATGAAATAGGTTCCATGCATCGAAGGATATTTCGATACAAGTTTGGACCAGATGGCAAGATCAATCGATACAAAGCTCGATTGGTGGCAAAGGGCTTTACACAGAAGTATGGTGTAGACTACTTCGACACCTTTTCCCTGGTTATCAACCATTCTAGTGTGAGATATATATTTGCATTTGCTGCCCAACATAATTTGATTGTCCACTTACTGGATGAAAAAACAGCCTACCTTTATGGAGGGTTACAAGAAGAACTTTACATGGAGCAGCCCAAGGGATTTACATCCCATGAATTTCCTAATCATGTTTGCTCTTTAAGGGGAAGCATCTATGGCCTAAAGCAATCAGCACGGGCCTGGTTCCAAAAGAAGGATGAAGGTTTGATTTTTCTTGGCTTTACTCCTATTAGTGTTGATAAAAATGTTTACACAAAGCACCTTAATGGGGAAATAGTAATCATTGGTGTTTATGTTGATGATACATTGATTGCCACTAAGTCCATGGGAAATATGGAGATAGTCAAAAAGCAAATATCCTCTATATATGAAATTGCAGATATGGGAGAAGCCAAAGTTTATCTTGGTGTGCAAATTGAAAAGGAAAACTCTAACTATTTCCTACATCAATCTCTCTATATTTCAAAGCTTCTTGGCAGATTTAACATGTAGGATTGTAGGGGAAAATGGTTCCTATGCCTACAGGAACCATATTATCGAAGGATGATTGTCCTACAACCAAGGAGAAAAAAGAGCAGATGGCTCTTATTCCTTATCAACATCTCATTGGTTCCCTTATATACTTAGCAACTTGGACTAGGCCTGAAACAACTTTTTCAGTTTTCGGCCTTAGTCAATCGAATGCTAATCCAAGTTTGAAACATTGGAAGTTAGCACAACATGTTTTGAAATATCTCAAGCATACTATAAACCATGGACTTCATTTTTCCCATGACAAAAGCATAGAAGTAATCACCTACACAGATGCGAGTTGGATGTCCAGGAAGGATAATTCAAAGAGCATCTCTGGATGTGTTTGTCTAGTTGCAGGTGCTGCTACTTCATGGGTATGTAAAAAGCAATCAATTGTTGCTCAATCCTCTTGTGAATCGGAATATGTGGCAGTAGCAAAGGCGTGCCATTAGATCTTGTGGATGCAATACATTGCAAACCAGCTTGGAGTTTTTCAAGAAAATCCCTACTTCTCATGGATAACACTTTAGCTATCTTGCTAAGAAAGGATTCCGTGTTTAAAAGAACTAAGCATGTAGCTATGAGATATCATCACATCAGAGATTTGGTGGAAAAACAAATCATCGAATTGGAGTATGTGCCAAGTGAATACTCAAATTCTCATTAATAGAGGCTCCACAAGTTGGAGGGTGTGAGATTTTGGAATCATCTTCTATCTTCATCATTTGTGTGTCCTGGATCTGATTTTTATGTAGGTACTCGCTGCTGGATCTGATCTGGGTTTTCATATGTTTCTCCCTCATCATTCATCCAGATTTGATGAGAATAATTGCAAACTGATCCTTGGTGGAGGGCACTACTATTCACACCATTTCTACTTCCAATTAGTGCATTCCTGAAGCCAGAACAGCCATCAATCATTTATGATCAGGTGCTGGTTCAGTTTTGTTTGATCTTTCATTTCTCTTCTTAGACTTGTCAGAATTTGATGAAATCTGTGGCATATGGTTTCTATTGCATAGGCACTATCATTATATGTGATTAGAAGTCAATTAGAGGTCAATTAGAATCTGTTTTTCAGATCAGAGTCCCGACACTACTAATTGAATTGGCCAGCAAGTAGAAAACATTCCTTTTCTTGATTCATCTAATTGGCATAGAGTAGAGTTCATCCACAGCTTGCTGGTTTTTACATTTCAACTTGCATGACAGTTGCATGTCGAGATTGCATGTTCCATTCCTAGTTTTGTTAGGATCAAGTAGACCTTGAAATTAACATCACTAGGGTCCTGAGTCCATAATTTCAAGCTATTCTAGCATCATCATTTTACAACACTTGGGAGACTCTTGCCAAGATGTTTCAAGTAAAAAATTCGGCAAAAGTGGTCTATGTTCAAAATCAATTTTTTATCTTGAAGATGCAAGAAGGTGATTTGCTTATGAACCACTTGATGAAGATCAAGGATCTTCGAGAGGAGCTTCACAACGTCAATGAGGTGATTGAGGACTGACAATTTATATCTATTACTCTCAACTCTTTTCCTAATTCTTACCTTCCATTTGTGTCATCATTAAGCATTTCCCTTAGGGGACAACAAATCTCCTTCGACGAACTTGCTGGCTTGCTTCTTCAAGAGGAGCAAACAAGGATCAACTTTGGTGGTGGTGAGCAACAAGATCAAGTTTTCTTTGTGAAGGCAAGTGGAAAGGGAGGCCTTCTTCCAACCCCAACGCTTCCAAGGGTGATCAAAAACCTAAGGAAGCTCAAGATCAAGGACAAGGCTCCAAGAAGAAGGTAAGTGCCACTATTGCAAGAAGTTTGGGCATCACATCAAAGAATGTAAGAAGAGGCTTGCACAAGAAAAGAAAGATGTAATGATACAAGTGTAGCAATCATTACTTTGGAGCAACAATTTGAAGAAAAGGATGATCTTTTCAACATTGATTATGCCTTTGTCACTTATACTCTAATCTCTCCTCAAGATGAGACTTCCACCACTTCATCTCTTGCTGGTTTTTCAGCCAAGAAGAACACATCTTCAACTTTACAAGTTGCTGTTTTTACATCTTTTGAATGGGTGATTGATAGTGGTGCCACACGTCATATGACTTATCGCAAAGAGGTCTTCACAAAGCTTGTGAAAGTGCATGATGAAAGCAATGTTCAAGGTGTTGATAAACCTCTTATCCTATCGAAGGTGTTGGAGTGATTGCCATTATCTTACCCAATGATGAGGAGAAGTACATTCGCAATGTACTTTATGTTCAGGAATCAAGAAGAATCTCATTTCGGTCTCTACTATTATGAACCGAGGCTTTGTTGTGGAGTTCAAAGAAGACAAATGTCTTATCAAAGACCCAAAGAGATCTCTCATGATCATTTCTTCGAGAACATTGCGTGGTGGATTGTTTCTTATGGATACCTATGAGCGAAGGGCTTCATCATCTTGTCTTGTTGGATCAAGTTCACATTCTTTGGAGTTGGCTGAATTATGGCATGCTAGGTGTGGACATCTCAACTTTGCTAGCTTGAAGGTGTTGAAGAGATTCAATATGGTTGAAGACATGCCTAATATTGAGCATTCCGAAGGACATGTATGCGAAGGATGCATACTCAAGCTTTTCCAATTGATGGAACTATGTTGGCAAATTTGATTTGGTTCATAGTGATGTGTGTGGTCCAATGAGGACCGAATCCATTGGAAGGTGTGAGTACTTTGTTACTTTTATTGATGACCTTTCTAGATTTACTTGGATTTATCCTATGAAGGCAAAATCTGAAGTATTTCAACACTTTTAAGGATTTTCTAGCAATGATAGAATATCAATTTGAGCACTCTTTGAAAATCCTACGCACCCATCGAGGAGGGTGATATATCAAGACTACGTTCGGTGCTTATCTTCGAAGCGAAGGTATCCAACATCAAATGACAACTCCTTACACACCTCAACAAAATGTTGTTGTCGAAAGGAAGAATCGCACTCTTATGAAGATGGCTCGATGCATGCTCAAGGCAAAGGGGCTGCTTCATAAGTTTTGGGCGGAAGCGGTCATAATGGCGGCATACATAAGCGATTGGTGTCCTACTAAGGCATTGAAGGTATTGACTCCATATGAAGTTTGGTATGGTAAGAAGCCCAAGGTTTCTCACTTTTGCATCTTTGTTGCACGGCTTATTCTTTCATTCCCGATAAGCTTCGATCCAAACTTGATGATAAAGGAGTTAAGTGCATCTTTGTTGGCTATAGTCTATAGGTTGTTCAATTTGGATACTAATAAGATCATAGTGAGTCATGATGTTCATTTTGATGAAAAGACCTCCTATGATGTTGTGCCCACTCATGTTATGAAAGGGGACTCCTCCCATGATGCATATGTTGAAGTATTTCCAGATTTGGTGTTGTCATCTAATCATGAAGAGGAGGGACTGCCATCTACTTCTAGTGGACAGCCCATTGCTTCTTCAAGTTTGCAGCCCATAGTTCATTGAGAAGAGCCTATTTATGATGAAGAGCAGCTTATTGAAGACTTTGGACAACAAGGTCCAAGTTCGGAACACTTCGGACAGTAAAATGTTGACAAAGGTAAGGCCATTGGACAGCCCAAAATAGAATCTAAATCGTTGTTGCAGACTTCGCGGGACAACAAAGTGGATCATTTCTATGAAGGGAAGACTCGTAGCCTCTACTAAATCAGTAGAATTTGCTGATTTTTTCGATTTTACTCTTACTTCTATTGATGATGGTGCAGTAGAATCTATTCTATGTGAGCAGGTCATTGATGGTAAGGTTTGGGAGGATGTGATGCCAAAAGAGTTTGGTACTCTTTTTTATTGTCCTTATGGTAAGAAGTTTTTTCGAATGATGTGGGAGCCTTTGATGGATTGCAAGTCCATGTTTCGACTTATTGCCGAGTTTATGTTGGTTGCCTACTTCGGATGGAGCATGCACATTCTTACCCTTTGACTTGATGCTTCATTATTATGCATTCTTTTCCTTTTATATGTTGGACATGATTGGGGATAAGATTTCGGCTACTTCGTGCGAAGTTTATTTGGCGACATGACGTTCGGGCAACAAGTTGCATTTTTCTCTTTCAAGAAGTTATTTCATGTTATGTTATGTTTTATGCATTTCCATTTAAGGAGGGTGTTGGAATGGAAATAAAATTGCTTAGAAAACCATAGGTTACAGTTATGGACTCGGCTCATTACATTCGCCGCGTCCATTTACATTTACTTTACTTTATGCATAAGGAAGCCTTGGGCCCTTTCTTATTCATTAGTGACACTTAGACTATATGGTTGGCCTTTGGCCTTATTATTCATTATTAGGCCATTTGGACATATTACTGGAGAGTGGGGGCCTTTTTGGAGGGCGCACTATTTTCCCTCCCCCTCCCAGTTGGGCCCTAGCCATCGGAAGCTTCCTTTTAGGGCTTCCTCTTGGCTATAAGTAGGGAAACTGTGTCATTTGTTATTCAGCTGATGCTATTGATCTCTCTCTTTAGTCTCCTTAATCTCTCTCTTTCCTGCTTTCTAGGGTTAAGTCTTGCTTATGTGCTGCTTTCTAGGGTTAAGTCTTGCTTATGTGCTGCTTTCATAGCTTAAGTCTTGCTTATGTGATGCTTTCATAGCTTAGCTCTAGATCAGCTGTGGCTTTATTCGTAACTTGGTATCAGAGCACTTTCCTGATTGCTGAATTTCAGATCTGATTTTCTGCTTGGGTGCCCATTTTCCTTGCTGATTTTTCTCTCTTTGCTGAGGGCTTTCATCTCTTTGCTTCAGCAACATTCAGCATAGTTTGGAGGAGGACAAGCTCCCATCAGAGCATTTTCCTTGGCGGAGCTTTAGCAAATAGTTAGCGGAAGTACTTCCGCTAAATTTGGTGGCCGGAATTTTTTTTTTTTTTTTGGGCAGATTATTTCTGGCGCCCAAGTTCCAACCCTCCATCACCCATTTCCAGCTTGTTTGCAGGCTCTCCCGTGCCCAATTCCCTCATCTCTTTCGTCCGTTCCTCCTTCCATTTTTAGCCCTCTCTTCACTTTTGTTTGCAGGCTGTCCAGCCGCTTCATACCTGTCACTTTCGTCCGTTTTTGTTTCCGTTTGCAGCCATTTTTTCACACCTTGTTTGCAGGCTGTCCATTGCCCATCCTCAACCAAATTTCACGAAATTCCGACTCCGTTTGATATTCCAATTTGTCACTTGCCTCCTGGCTGTCCAGCGCATTTTTACAGCCTTCATTTTCACTTTTTTCATTTGCTGATTGCTGTCCTTTTTTAGCTGTGATAATAGTGGTTTTAATAGTCTAATTTGGGGTGACGACAAGAGTCCGCTCTCTCAAGTTTTCGTCTATTCCTTCCACTATCATTATGGCACATTCACTTACCCCGAGTGAGACTACTCAGGAAACCTTATTCGATCAGTTTCATCGCATGGATGAGACCCTTTTTGGCCTCGTTCTTCGCTTCGATACCATTATGACCGGCTTTGCTACTATGCAGTCACAGATTGATTCTTTACAGCCTCATGGTCCTGGTAAAGCTCCTGTTTTTCCTTCATTTGGGACTCCCCCTCCATTTGGATTTCCATCTTCCTCTGCTAGTCAGCCTGGTGGTGGACTGTTCATTCCACCTAACCCACCTCCTGGTTTCTTTTCACGTCCCCCACTTCCTGAGCCACACTTTGCTCGAGACTTTCGTGATAGGGTACAGCTTGCTACCTATTCCGGTTCCTCTGACGGGAAACTTATTAGAGAATCGGTTTGCTAAGCTTGACACATATTTTCAGATCTACCCTAAGACTGATCCTCAAAAGATCCAGTTGGCTGCTTTACATTTAGATGGACGCGCCGCCATGTGGGTGGCGAGTTTATAGAGCTGATCCTGATCGGGAAGGGCTCCATTTATGGCATACTTTTCGTCGTGACCTCCGTCATGCTATGATTGACTCCTCAGTGCTTGACCGCCAACGTGATATGTGGATCTTGTGAATCCAAAATAGTAGTCATAAGTGCATAGTTTGTCTCCTGGTGTTCATGCTGCTGGGCTTGCCTTTGAGACCTCCTAGCCCCTGGATTGCTGCTCTCTCCCTCATCAAGTATCAAACCCATCCTGCACAGTTTGCCAATACCACTAGGGAAACTTTTCCTTGCAGTTGGTGATGAAGACGGTGAATAGGACTCAACAGATTTGCCCCTTTCCTTCCGCTTCCTAGCCTCCCTCGGATTCTTCCTCTTGATCACTCATATGATCATCCTGAGGCTCCCCAATATATGGATGTGGGTCATCAAGTATTGGCACAAATTCACTTTGTACCATCCTCCATCTCAAGTTCCTCTATAGGAGGCGTTTGATCTTCTTTAAAGATCACATCTCGACTTATGATCCTCTTCTTGCTAGTAGATCGTAAAGTCTGTAATTTGCTTTCTTCACTGTATCCCAAGAAAATACTCTTTGCTGATTTTGCATCCAGCTTCTTCCTGTTATCCTTGGGAATATGGGCATAGGCCGTACAACCAAACACTCGCAAAGCGCCTACCTTGG